>JAQZBX010000415.1:0-112544 GCA_029593785.1 Cabassous unicinctus | reverse complement strand
AAAGAATTTAGGAAGAAAAAAGAAGGAAAAGAAGAAAGGGAAACAAATAAAGAGAAATTACAAAACAAAACAATAATAACCCAGGAAAAAGAGGCTTCACTCTTACCCTAGGGACCATCTTAGGCAGCTGGTCTTCATCAAAAAATCACCCTGCAGCCTGCCCTCCACTGGTAAGGTACCTGAGTTTAGGAAAAAAATGAAGATTAACAAATAAAATAAATAATAAAAACTATAAAATAACATAAAAAAACTAAAACAAAAAATATCGTTATATAAGTTCCCTGTCAGAAGGTGCCAGGTTAGTAGGCACCTTCTTAAAGAGAACTTATTAATAAGCACCTGGATCACTCTCTAGATTGCTTCTTTTAAGAGGTACTGGGAATTGATCCAAGGCCCTAGGGTATATGAGGCAGGCATTCCTTCATGACCTACACCATCTCCACAGGTTAGGTAGGTTTACTAAACCTTATCTGGCTATGCCTGCCACTTTTCCCTTAGGTGTGCTGGTCTTCTAACAACTTGCAGGTCTTCTCTCCTGGCTTTCTTCTCTCCAGGCTGTTTAGGAACCTGTCCAACAACCCCCTCGGTGACCTAGTTCTTCGCTCTCCAAGTGTGGTTGGGTGAAACCCACTCCAGCTCCTTGGTTCCAATTCAGTGATGGCTGGGGTCTTTTTTGAGATTCCAAGGGGGATCACCTGGCCAAAATCACTGAAGGTAAACCACCCTCTGTTCTCCACCAGACCTTTCTTCCTCACAGATATGAGGAAGCTCTTTCCCCACACAGTTGGTTGTAGTGACCAGTGGTTTTAGCAAGACTATTTGACTTGAGGTTGGGACACATGTGCCATTCCCAATCACAGGGGCAAGTAAATCACCATTTTCATTTCAACTCCTTGTCTCTCTGTTCTTCACCCTCTTGGATGATGGGCAGTACACTCCTTGTCTAGAGATCTTCAGTTTAGCTCCTTCAGATAGCATTTTGTCGTTCCCCCATTGTTTTTAGGAGAGTTGAGTCCTGCCTATCTACTCTGATGCCATCTTCCCAAAAGTCCAAAAAAACTAATCCCAAAACAAACAGAAAGAAGGAAATAACAAAGATTAGACCAGAGCTAAATAAAATTGAGAATAAAAATCTCTGCAAAAATTAATAAAACCAAAAGCTTGTTCTTTGAGAAGATTATTTAACTTGCAAACCCTTAGCTAGAGTAACAAGAAAAAAGGAGAGAAGACCCAAATATATAAAATGAAAAATTTGGGAAAGGATATTACCATTGATCCCACAGAAATAGAGTGTCATAAGAGGAAAATTTGAAAAATTATATGCCAACAATATGAAAAATTTGGATGAAATGCAACAATTTCTAGATAAACACAACCAGTCTACATGATGAAAGAAAAAGTTGTTGAACACAACAGAGCAAAAACAAGTAATAAGTTTGAATTAGTCATCAAAAACCTCTCAACTAAGAAGAGTACAGGAACAGATGGCGTCACAGGTGAATTCTAGCAATCATTCCAGAAAGAACTAACACCAATCCTGCTTAAACTCTTCCAAAAAAATAGAATTGGAAGAAATATTGTCTAACACATTCTATGAGGCCAACATTACCTTAATATCAAAGCCACATAAAGACTACACAAGAAAGGAAAACTACAGCGCAATCTCTCCAATGAACCTGAATGCTAAAATCCTTAACAAAATATTTGCCAATCATATTCAACAACACATCAAAAAATTATAAACCATAATCAAGTGGGTTAAATCCCTTATATGCAAGGATTGTTCAACATAGGAAAATCAATGTAATACAACACATCAACAGATTGAAAGAAGAAAATTACATGATCATATCTTTTGATTCAGAATAAGTATTTGAAAAACTACAGGAAATCAAGAAAAATTACATTTACAATAGCAACTGAAAGAAGCAAATATCTCAGAATAAACTTAACTAATGTATAAAGGACTTGTGTAGAGAATACACGGTCAACTCATATTCAACAAGGCCACTAAGCCTACAGAACTAGAAAGAATGTCCTCTTCAAAAAAAATCATGCTTGGAGAACTGGATATCTATATACAAAAGAATACTATAGGATCACCATCTTACACCCTATACAAAAATTAACTCTAGAAGGATCAAGGATTTAAATATGAGTCAAGGCTATAAAGTTCCTGGGAGATAATGTAGAGAAGCATCTATGAGACCTTGTAGTACAAAATGGTTTCATAAACTTTACACACAAATCATGAACAACAAAAGAAAACCACATATAAATGGACCTCCTCAGAATTAAAAAGTTTTGTGTTTCAAAGCAGTGTGTCAAGAAAGTGAAAAGGCAGCCTACTCAATGAGAGAAAATGTTTGGGAACCACTTATCTGAAAATTGCCTAATATACAGCAGGTATAAATAAAGCCTTAATCTTGAAAATAAAAGAGAAACAACCAACTTAAAAGATGGTCAAGAGATTTGAGCAGACACTTTTCAAAAAAGGATTCAAATGGCTAAAGATCACATAAAAAACGCTCAACATCACTAGCTATTAGGGAAATGCTTATGAGATATCATCTTACACTTATTACTGGTGATTATTATGAAAACAAAGAACTACAAGTGTTGGACAGAATGTGGGAGAAAGGGAACACTCATCCACTGCTGGTGGGAATGTAGAATGGTGCATCCATTTGGAGAATTGTTTTGGCAATTGCTCAGAAACTAACTACAGAAATGTCAGGTAATCCAGCAATCCTACTGCTGGGTATAAACCCGCAGAGAAATTGAAAGCAGGGATATGAATGTTCATCGAAGCATTAATTACTATTGCCAATAGATGGAAGCAACCCAAATGTCCATCAACAGATAAATGCATAAGCAAATTGTGGTGTATACACAATGGAATATTATTCAGCTTAAGAAGGAATCAAATATTGACACATTTCAAACGCTGCCAGTGGGCCTTTCCTTGGAATTTATTCTTCAAAAATTGCAAATTTATAGTAGATACTGTTTGATTAAAGGCGGGTTTTGCTCTTTCTGAATAGTCATTATAAAGAAGCACAGGTTTATTGGCTTGGTAATAAAGTAACAGAAGTGGTCACACTCATCATGAAATGAAACAGGTTTGTGCAAATTAATGAGGTTTTTATTCATTGCTTTTGTAAATTAAATAAAATAGAATTTTATGTAAAAAGACTGCTGAATCCTGTATTATCATGGCTACGAAAAATGTGAACAATGCATTCATTGTAACTTTTTAAATATTTTATATATTTCTAGATATGACCATTTTCATACATTATGGAAACATAACTGCATATTCCTCAATTGCTTCAGACTAAACACACACACACCAATCATACACACTGTAATTCTAATTATTTTATAAAGGTATTAATTTAGATATTTTGTACTGTGCATTTTGAACAAAGGAGTGAAATAATATTTTTCAAAAATAAACTTGTTTATTTTTATAACAATGCATTTGATATGCACCAAATTCATACCATTTTCTATAACAGCCTTTCTTCTCATAGTGCAATTACAGTTTAGAAACAAAATTTTGTCCTGTCCTTGCTTTTTAAAGTGAATGTCTATATTTCATTTTACTAATCATGTTTATTTTGAAATTGATAATTTGCTATCATTTTCCTTTCACATTACAAGTAAAATAATTTCATGTGACAAAATTCCTGAATGGGTGAAATATGTGGTTACTGGTACCTGGCCCTTCAGGTGCCACTTTTCAGTCTTTTCTCAGATTCACCTTTCTCTAAATCTTAAGATGGTAAATAATATTTCACATATGAGAACAGGTAACCCACAAGAAACTAAGCTGAAATTTATACTCCTGTCCAAGTCCATTAGGGAGAAGAACTAGAATTTTTTTTTTTTTTTTGTATTTGGTGTGAATAAATGAAAATGATTTACATTGGGAAAAAATTGCAAGATACTCATTACCATGGATTCTTAGCGGAGAAAGAGGAAGAATTAATGGCGCATGGGACATTTATAGGACATTGGAATGGTTCTGCATGATCTTCAATACAGATACAGGCCATTATGCATTTTGTTAGGACTTATAAAAGTTTACGGTGCAAAATGTGAACCACAATATAAACCATTGATGATGATTAGTGGCACCGTCCCTTGGTGATGCTTCAATATTTGTTTATTTGTTCATCAATTGTAACAAATATACCATGCTCAGGAACATGTCATTAATAGGGGAAAATGTGAGAGGGGGAAGAGGTGGAATATATGGAAATCCACTATATTTTCTATGTGTGTTTTCTGTTAACTAAACCTTCTTAGAAAAAAGTGAAAAAAATAAAACACTGTGGGAAAATACAGAGAAATTGTCACTGTACATAAATGTCACTGTACATAAAAGATGAAAGATTTTACAGGACTGAAATATACAATGCAAATTTTTAAAATACTCAATGCAAATTTTTAAAAATTTTATATAGATATTATAATTTTATATTTGTTTCATAATTTTTATTATTTTTATTAATTTTGGGGCTTCTTTTTGGAGAAGTATTTGGCTTGCAAAAGAGTTACAACCATGGCAGGGAGGATAACTGGTGAGTGGTGTCAGTGGTAGAGGGGTGTGTGATTAAGTATGCACCTGGGGCATGCCTCTATGGAATATGAATGTGCTCAATTTTTCATGAAATGTTGTCTCAGTGGGTGGAAGAAACATTATGTAACTCATTCTATGATGCCAAAATCACCCTAATACCAAAGCCATATAAAGGTATCACAAGAAAAGAAAACTACAGACCAATCCCTTTAATGAACTTAGAAGATAAAATATATATGAAAAATAAAATTAAAAAAAAAATTCCCTACAAAATATTTGCTAATACTGTCAAGCAACACATTAAGTAATTATACACCATGGTCAAGTGGATTTCATCCCTGTTATGCAAGGATCATTCAACATAGGAAAATCAATCAATGCATTAATAATGCTCCACATTAAGATATTGAAAGAAAAAAAGCACAGGAACATCTCTATTGATGTAGAAGAAGCATTTGACAAAATAGAGCATCCTTTTTTGATAAAAGCATTTAGAAAGATAGGAATAGAAGGAAACTTCCTCAGCATGGTAAAGGTTATATATAAAAAACCCACAACTAACTTCCTATTCGATGCTAAAGGCTTTCCCTCTAAAATCTGGGACAAGCCAAGGGTGCCCACTGTCACCTCTCTTATGAACATTGTGTTAGAAGTACTAGGAAGTAAAAATTTCCCTATTTGCAGGTGACATGAGCCTGTATGTAGAAAGCCCTAAGAAATCTACAACAAAGCTTCTAGAGCTGACAAACGAGTTCAGTAAATTGTCATGATACAAAATCACCATGCAAATAACAGTAGCATTTCTGCACACTAATTATAAGAAATCTGAGGAAGATATCAAGAAAAAAATTACATTTACATCAGCAACTAAAATATCAAATATCTAGGAAAAAACTTAACTAAAGATGTAAAGACTTGTACACAGAAAACTATACAACATTGTTAAAGGAAATTAAAGACCTAAATTAATGGAAGAATATTCCATTTTCATGGATTGGAAGACTATACATCATTAAGATGTCTGTCCTAGCCAAATTGATTTACAGATTTAACAAATTACAATAAAAATTACAAGCACATATTTTGTGAACTGGAAAAACCTACTATCAAATTAATTTGGGTGGGGAAGAGGCACCAAATAGCCAAATTCATAATGAAAAAAAAAAACACAAAATTTGAGGACTCACTCTACCTTACTTTAAAACATACTACAAAGCTAAAGTGGTCAAATCTGCATGGTATTGTTACAAGAATAGACATACTGACCAATTGAACCAAATTGAGAGTTCTGATATAGATCATCACATATACAGTCAACTTATATTTGACAAGACTACCAAGGCCATTTAACTTGGACAAAACAACCTCTACAACAAATGGTGCTGGGAGAACTGGATTTCCACATACAAAAGAATAATAGATTATCACCATGTCATGCCTTATACAAAAATTAAATCAAGATGGATCAAATATCTACATATAAGAGCCGAGAAAATAAAATGCTTAAAAGATTTTATAGGGAAATATATGAGACCTTGCAGTAGAAAATGTTTCCATAAATCTTACACCCAAATTAAAATTAAAATTTTGTTCTTCAAAGGAATTTCACAAGCAAATGAAAAAGGAACCTACTCAATGCTAGAAAATATTTGGGAACCACTTATCTGATAATAGCTTAATATCCAACATACAAAAAAAATTCTTCATCTGGAAAATAAAAAGAGAAACAATTCATTTAACAATGGGAAAGGGGTTTGAACATATACATTTTCAAAGAAGAAATACAAATGGCTAAAAAGCACATGAAAATATGTTCAGTCTGACTACCTATCAGGGACATGAAAACCAAAAGCACAATGAGACACCACCTAACACCTATTAGATGGGAGGCTGTTATAAAAACAAAGATGTACAAGTGTTGGAGAGGATTTGAAGGAAAGGGAACACTTATCCACTGCTGATGGGAATGTTGAATGATGCATCAATTGTGAAAGATGGCTTGGTAGTTCTCAGGATGCTAACTAGAGAATTGCCTTATGATCCAGAAATACCTTTATTGTGTATATACCCAGAAGAATTGAAGGCAGGAACATGAGCAGATACATGCACACCGATGTTCATAGTGGCACTATTTACTATTGCCCAAAGTTGGAAGCAACTCAAATGTCCATCAACAGATGAATGGATAAAAAAAAATGTGTTATATACATACAATGGAGAATTATTCAGCTGTAACAAGGAGTTAAGTACTGGCTCATGGAACAATATGGATGAATCTTGAAGATCTTATGTTGAATTAAATAAACCAGTCACAAAAGAACAAATATTGCATGATTTCTCTGATATGACCTAACCATATTGAGAACACTCATAGTGCTATAGTCTGGAATATAGGTTATTGGGAGACAGAATGGGAGTAGAGTGTGGTGAGCCTCAATATGGGAAAAACCCATGTTAATATCAAAGGGGTGCTTTGGCAGTGGATGGGAGTGATGGTGGTGCAGGGATGTGAGTGGGGTTTATGTTGTTGGCAAGTAAGGGTGAGAACAGTTGGTGGTTGTGTTGGACTATTCATGGAAATGAGGAGAGAGTTGGAGGAAGGAACAGGTGAATGCTGGTTATTTGTAGGTCTGTGGTTGAAACTACAATGTTATTTTGTCAAATAAATCAGGTGAGTTTCACAGGTGCAGTGTGTTTGTGGTGGGGGATATGTGGGAAAGGGTGTACTTGGGGCAGGCTTCTATGGAAAATGGGTGTGTTTATCTTGTCATAGGGTGTCATCTCAGAGGGTAGATGCCCACAAAGTAAACAAGAACATATACTCTCACGTTGGGGAGTACTGCGACATTCTGAAATAAACAGGCAAGAATCTCTTGAATACAAAGACTGTGTCAAATAAAAGAATAAAGATCAGATATTAATGCATATAACCATGAAATGTATTCTTCAAAAATTGAAACTTAGTGGTTGCTATATGTTCCGATGGGAGGGGAGGGAAGAAAGTGTGGAACAAAGGGCATTTTGGGGTCATTGGTACTGTTTTGTATGATATTGCATTGACAGATACAGGCCATTATGGAGTTTGTCAGAACCTATAAACGTGTACAGTGCAAAATGTAAATTATAATATAAACCATTGACCATGATTAGTAGCAATTTTTGATATTTGTTCAACAAATGAAACAACTGTATCATAGTCATTTATTATGCTTTTGGTATGGTCGGATGTAGAAGAGGGGTTGGGATATATTGGAATTCTCTATATATTTTCTATATGACTTTTCTGTAACTAAGGCTTCTTCAAAAATATAGTGAAAAAAACAATACACTGTGGGAATATACAAAATAAATTGTCAATATACATAAAAGATAACAGATATTAGAGTGATGAGAGGCATGATGCAAAAAATTTATTTCTTTTTAATTTAAATTTAAATTAAATGAATTAAATTTATAATTTAATTTAATTTTTATTTTATTTTATTTTAATTTAATTTAATTTAATTTAATTTTGTTTTATTTTATTTTGTGTCTGTGATGGTTAGGCTAATGTCTCAACTCAGTAAAGTAATTGTGCCCAGTTCTTTGGTCAAGCAAGAACTGGGCTAATTGTAATACAAGGTCATTTATGGAATTTAGTTACCAGTGAGTTTATTGCATAGATAGCTGATTACATCTACGTCAGCCAAGAAGATTGCCATCAACAATGAGTGACACTTTAGCCAATCAATTGAATGCCTTACAAGTGAAGTGATTTCAGCATTCAGGGAGAATATCCCAGCTCATCTTTGGACAGCCAACATCTCCCAGAAACTCATTAAGCAACTTCATCGGACTTTCTTCAGAACCCCTGATTTGCAGCCTGCCTGTGGAACCTGGACTTGTGCATCTCCATCGTCATATGAGAAACTCTCAGAAAATATCATACTATTGACAGATCTCTCCTGTTGATTTTGTTTCCCTAGAGAACCCTGACTAATATAGTGTTATTATTTTTGGCATTGATTTTGGTGAGGTTTTTGATGGCAGGAAGATTGCAACTGTACCAGGGGAGCATTATTGGTGTGGGGTGTCAGTAGTGGGGAATGTGTAGGAAAAGCATGCCTCTATGGAAGATGAATGTGTTCGTGTTGTCCTCTGGTGTTGTCTTGGTGGGTGGAGACCCACAAAATAAGCAAAAGAATATTGAATTTCCATCCTGGGGATTCCTGCTACATTCTCTAGTAGAGTGGCAAGAAACTTTTGATTATATGGACAATGCCTAGTGAAGGACGACAGACCAATAACTCCAGTCCTTGATACAGATGCTTGTATTTATGAATTTTGTTCCTGTGAAAATAAAAATTAGCCTAGTAATATATCTTGCCTAAGAGATACCTCCTGAAAGCCTCCTTGTTGCACAAATGTGGCCTCCATCTAAGCCAAACTCAACAAATAAACTCAGTACATTCCCACTGGCATGGCACATAACTCCTGGGGATCAGCCTTCCTGTCACTGAAGGATTATTATGAAGTGCCAACAACTGATGCATTTGGAAAAATACTTTAACCCAAATGGGGAAATATTAAATGCAAATTAGTTTTTATTGCTAAGAGATTTCAAAGTGAGTTAGGAGTTCATTCCAGAAGTTATGCTTATGCACATCTCAGGAGGGTCTCACTGATGACCACAGTAAATAGTACCTCCAGCAGGGCTTGTCCTGAGGGCTCTTGAGACATCTAGATATAATAGGCATGGCAGAAGACCTCAAGAAATTACCACCTCAATGGTGGGCCTTACCTTTTACTATACGATAATCAATCTTCCCAATGTTTCAGAGATAAATTCATTTATAATTTTCCTACACATGCTTCTTCTCCCTTTTGATTTGATCTTACAATTAGTACTATACCCATTAAATATATTTCCCAGAAACTTAAATTTCTGTCTGCTTATATGCAGGTTCAGCCTTGAATCTCAGCAGAGTTCCAGCCAGCACCAACCCTCCAGTTCCTCAGAGTCACCCAGTAAATCTAACAAAAGAATGATGATGGTCAAAACTCTTCCCATAAAACAGAGATTATCTACATTTGTGAGCAAAACAGTACCATACATTTGCCCCAATGGATCTAACCCACTCTCAACCAGAAACTGAGTGGGCATCACCATCCTAAAACCCTCAAAACGGAGGAAAGAACAAACATAAGGGGTCAATGCAACTATGGACTAAAATATATTTATTATTATTCTAGTAATAAAAGAACTTGTAACACTAATATAAAGACAATACTTACCAAAGTTTCTGCGGGGAGGGAGAGGGAAGAACAGGTGTAACATGGGCATTTTTAGGAAATTGGAATTGTTATGCATGATATTGCTATGACAGATATAGGCCACTATACATTTTGTCAAAACCCATAAAAATGTGCATTGCAAAATGTAAACCATAATTTAAACTATACACAATGGTTAATAGCAAAGCTTCAATAAATGTTTATCAATTGTAACCAATATACCACAGTAATGAAAGATGTTGTTAATGGGGAAATTGTGGAAGCAGGAGGTGACAAAGTATATGGGAATCCACTATATTTTTGATGTATCATTTATGCAACTTAAAGCTTCTTTCAAAATAATTATTTTTATACATAATTGTAGTGTTGGTGCTGGAATTCTCATGTCCCATTTTGTCAATTGGTTTTTTCCAGTTTGGTTGAAGGAAAGGTATATGGAACAAGGGTACTATGTACAAAAATAAGGTGTATCAAATTCTCATCTCACATCATTAAATTTTGATTACAAATATATCTATATTTTAATAGAAATGTGGTCTTTGTTGGTATGGCACTGCTGATATTTGTCCAATTCAACTCCCAGAAATTCTGGCCCCTTCACGGTGGAACCCACATTTATTTCCAGAACTCCAACATGTATGATGAAGCCAAGAATACTTGAATTATTTTTACGAAAGATTATTTTGAAGAAAATTGCAACTTAAATAGAGGTAACAAAAATTGTGTAATGAACACAATGATAACACTGGAAATACTACTTGTGTATAATCAGTTTGATTTGAAAGTTTTCTTCAGCTAATTTATTGCCTTATTAACTTACTTCCTTTTATAATTACAAGATTTTCTTTCTACCTAAAAGTTCTTATAATTTAATCTTTAAAATAAAAGATTTTTGAGAGATGTATGTCTTAATGTTGATGCATCTGGGTCAGTTTCCCATGTAAAAACTGAAACATTATAGTATGTAGTCTTACCTCTTCTTTCAACTTCTGAAATATTTTCTTGCATCATAATTTGATTATATTATACGTTCATTTTTCTTTCCTTCAGTGACTCAATTTATATGTATTGAAAGTTATTTTTCCTATTCTTATAAATCTCTTATTAGTACCTTAACATTTTTTCTTTATTTCTTTAACCACAAGACTATTTGTTGCCTTCCTTAATAGTCATTGTTTCCTTTCCAATGAAATACATTCTTTGTATGTAACCTTACAATTCATTCTAAGTTTATAAGGTGATATTTTGTATTTTTGTTTAAGTTATTGCCTGTGTTTCATCATTTTTCCCACATTGACATTTAATTTCTGTTGTTGTTTCTCAAAGTTATGAATTCTTGATTTCAGCTTTTTTTCATAGGCATAAATATTTCCTTAATGCTATTAAAATAATTTGATTTATTTAAAAGTTTCATATTTTTCGTACTTTGGGGGAATGTATCTGAAAAATTCCAATGTATTTGTTCTTATAGTTCCTTTTTCATATATTGGTTTTATATATATATAATCTGCTGCTTTCTGTTAATTGTTTGTTGTAATTTTTCTCAAAAAGAAATAATATTTTCAGAGTGGAATGATGGTTTTGGCTGATTTTCTAAATTTAAAAGTATTTTAATGCCCTATTCATTTGATTTCATGATTGAAATTTCTTTTTTTTATTTTTTAAAAGATACTTAGATTACATAAATATTACACAAAAGATATAGAGATTCCCATATGCCCCACTCACCAAACTTCCCACACCCTCCCACATGAACATCCTTCATTAGTGTGGCACATTCATTGCAACTAATAAACGCATTCTGGGGCTTTGCCATTAAGCATGGACCATAGTTAACATTGTAGTCTACACAGTTCTGCATGTTGTGTGATAATATAAAATGGCCTATATCTGTCATTGCAACATCACTCAGGATGATTCCCAAGTCTCGAAAAAGCCTCTTTCCAGGTATATTTTCTCTGCGGTACAAGCTATGGAGGATGCAGGATTGGTGGGTAGCTTGATTTAAAATTTGTATATAGTACACATCTTCAGGAGAGGTCTATAAATAATAAATACAGGACTATAGTGAAAATGGGATTGCCTGATAACTCTATTGAGACTTTCTCTGCAGGATACATCCTCAAGCCAAGCATATCACTAATAAACCAAGTGATTTAATGAATATCAGATTAATTTTTCCATTTACCAAATGGCACAAACCCAGGAGTAGGAAGTAATTTTCAACCACAAACCCAAAGACTTCAATCAGAATAATGAAAAAAATTTGTGATGATTTTGGAATGATTGATTTTAATTTAACAGGGTAATTATAATGGTGAGAATTGATACATTTATTTCCTGTTTAAGTGTTTTCAAATAAGAGTCAGCATATGACTGTAGTATTTTTCCAAAGAATTTATGATACCCTTTAGTTAAAATATACTGAGTGAAAATCAATTAGTTACTGATTCAAAAAGCATCAAAATTATTACTCATATTATTAAAAGTAAAAGTTACACAAAGTTTGGTTAACCACTTTTTTCTAGCTAATTGCTTTGATATTATCCATAAAATAAACTCAGAGTTCTTGGGTTTAATAGGCCTCCATGAAAGTTAATTCTCAAGAAAATCTCTGCATCTTCCAGGAATTTTCCTCAAGAGTCCCTGAAATAAACTCACACTCCCAATTTCTACCAATGATAATAATATCTTCTCAACAATAAAAGGATGTTCTCCTCAGAATGAGGGGAAGAGCTATAGACTAGAGTGGACTTACTGGTATTCTACTATAGCCATATTTTGATTCAATCAATTGAAGAAATTACATCATTGATGTGGAGCCAGTGGCCACTGGAGGCTCTGGGGGCAGGGAGAGGGAAAAGAAGTTGTAATACAGGGGCTTTTTTGGGACTTGGGAATTGTCCTGAGTGACATTGTAATGACAGGTATAGGCCATTTTATATCATCATATAACATGCAGAACTTTGTGGGAGAGAGTGGGGTCTACAATGTGAACTATGATCCATGCTTAATGGCAAAGCCCCGGGTTGTGTTTATCAGTTGCAATTAATGTGCCTCACTAATGAAAGTTGTTTATATGGAAGGTTGTGGGAGGTTTCGGAGGTGGGGCATATGGGAATCCCTATATTTTTTGTGTAACATTTATGTAATCTAAGTATCTTTTAAAAAATTAAAAAATAAAGAATATTTGAATTGTAAAGCACAAAAAAATAGTTGAAGCCAAATATACTCTCTGATAAATCTGTTCTATTTACTATTATAAAGTATTAAATGCAAAAATAAAAGTAAATACAATTGATAAATTAAAAAAAAAAAATTGCAACAATTGTACCACACTAAGGAAAGATGTTATTAATGGGGAAAACTTTGGAAGGGGTGGGGGGTATATGTGAATCGCCTATATTTTCGATGTAACATTTATGTAAGTAAGGTTTCTATAATAAAAAAATATTTATTAAAAAAAAAAAGTTGCTCTCTACTTACACTCTCCCTTCAGCTCAGAACACTGAGTAGGTAAGGCTGTATTTTATCAAATAGTTCTATTAGCCTTGTCAGAAATTTCCAAAAATCTATGAAGGAAATACCACACTATTGATGTAAGTGGAAAGTTTGGATAGTACACTTTATATTTATGAATGAGAAGAAATATATAAAGGGAATGGCAATGCACTCTAAATTCAGTGGACATCTGTACTTAGAAAGAACATACAAAAACACATGAACACATAATACAAATATACAGACACATAACTCTTACAAAATGTGGTTATATAATAAGAGTAAATATTTAATATTAGATATTTCAAAAATTTCAAACATATTAAAATGAAAAATAAAATCACAATTCTATTGAGATGCTGTTTTTTTCTCTGCTCCCTGAGATGTTTCTTTTTTATACTTCTCAAAAAATATTATCTGCAATGTTTATTTAGCTCATTTCATGCAATAGTGAATTTTTTATATTTTTATTATTTAAAAAGGTGAATATGTGTCTCAAGCCTGCACCAATATTATTTTAAAGTTTATTGATTAGCCAAATGGAATTAGTTTTTAAAATGTCAAATGATATATATCTTCAAAAAACGACTTCATCTTTGAAGAAGCTTTGGATCACAGAAGGGTTACAGCAGGGATGGGAGAGGATCATTGGTGGGGGTTTTCAGGGATTGGGGTGCATGGGTAGAAGTTCACCTGAACATACATAAAAGGTATATAAAATTGTTCAAATGATCACGGGGCATGGTCACAGTTTGTGGAGAATCACTCAATAAATGAAAGAACACTGAATTTCCATCCCAGAGAGCTCTACCATATTCTCCAAGGGAACAGCAACAGTCAGCCATGTACAGGGGCAGTGTCTGGCAAAGGAGGATGATCCACTGATGGGCTCTTGTTATTGATGACTAGCCTTATGAGTTTTTGCTCTTGAAAGTGAAACTTAGCCTATTATTATGGGGTGCCTAAGTGTTGCCTCCTGAGAGCCTCCTTGTTGCTCAAATGTGGACTCTCTCTAAGCCAAACTCAGCATATGAATGCATTACCTTCTTCCCAGCATGGGACATGTCTCCTAGGGATGAGCCTCCCTGACAATGAGGGATTACTACCAAGTACCAACAGGCAATATGACTGGAAAAACACCTCAAATAAAAGGGGAAAAGGTAAAGACAAATGAGCTAATATGGCTAAGGGACTTCAAAGTGAGTTGGGAGGTCATCTCAGAGATAACGCTTATTCACATCTCAATAGGATCTCAAAGGCTTCCAATGTGGATATCACACCAAACAGATGGCATCCTGAGGGCTCTGGAGACACCCAGGTCCTATATCAGAGCAGATAGCCCCAGAGTTTTGTGCCTTATCAGTGCACCCTACTTTGGAATCCTTGCTCCTGAGAGTGACAGAGTTGGACCTAAATATGTCTTCCCTGCACATGTTCCATCTGTCCCTTCTATTCAAACCTATATGTGGTGCTGGAGTTTGTAGCTGTAGTTTCAGAGACCAGAGTCTTTGGACTGTACCTGTGCCAGCTGGGCCCAGAATCTCAGGGGAGCTATAACTCCTATGCTACAGCTCAATGGACTCATCCAGGACACCTGGTGGGGACATGATGATGGACAACAGTCATTCCAGGGAACAGAGAGAGTCTGCAGCTGCAGGTAGGATAATGCCATCTGACTTATCCATGGGATATAAGCCTCCTCTCACTTGCAGGTGGAGTGAACATCGCCATCCCAGACTCCTCAGCATGTGGGGAAGAGCTATGGACTAGAGTGGACTTACTGGTATTATGTTATAGACATATTGTGATTCATGCAATGGAAGAAATTACAACATTAATGGGAGCCAGTGGTCACTGGATGTTTTGGTGGAAGGGAGAGGGAAAAGCAGTTGTACTACAGGGGCTTTTTCAGGACTTAGGAATTGTCCAGAGTGATATTGCAATGACAGATATAGGCCAATTTCCATGAGCATATATCATGCAGAACTGTGTGGGAGAGAGTGTGGTCTACAATGAGGACTATTGTCCATGCTTAGTGGCAAAGCCTCTAGATGTGTATATCTATTGCAGGTGATATGCCACACTAATGAAGGATGTTTATGTGGGAGCTTGTGGGAGGTGTGAGAGGTGGGGCATATGGGAATCCCAATAATTTTTGTGTAAAATTTATGTAATCAAAGTATGTTTTAAAAAATAAAAAAATACATATGATTAAAAAAAAATGGGCTGACAATTTCCAAAGAAGCCATCCACTCTGCAATCATATGTCTCAGTTATGGAAGACAGACAAATTCAAAACCTTTACTGACAATATCTGTCAACAGATGCAACTTCTGAAAATGTAGGTTAAGTTTTAATTCTGTAAACTGGATAAATACAGGCCAACTATGTAAAAAAAGGAAAGAGCCTCTCTTCCTGTACTAAAATCCTTGAGGAAACTCCTGGTGTGACCTGAGCAATAATATTGTCCCAAGATTTTAAAAAAGTTGTAATTCTCCTACTATGGACAAGACCAAACTAAAGATGTAGAAAAGAATGAATATTCATCCTAAATACTTCCAGGAAAAAAAATGAAAGTAGATGTAGTAGACAGGGTTTTCTAGTGTAACTGAAACAAGAGGGAGAGGGAAGAAAATATGTAACATGGGGGTGATTTTTGGACATTGTCCTGCATGACATTGCAATTATATATACAAGCCATTATACATTTGGTCATAACCTATAAAATTGTATGGGACAAAGTGTAAACTATTTTGTAAAGTATAGACCACTATTATTAGCAATGCTTGAATATGTGCTTATCAATTTTAACAAATGTGCCACACTAATGTTAGATGTTTTTAATGTGGAAAATTGTGGAATGGGACGGGGATGGGGCATATGTAACATTTATTTAATCTAAAACTTCTTTAAAAATAAAAACAAGAGTAAACCTCCCCTGATACTCTAGAGAAAGGTATAAACTGGAGGACTCCACAAATGCTGAATTGAAGAAAAAGAAAAATTTCAGAACCAGTATCTTAAACGTGAAAGTGGACATGCATTGTTAAGGTAACTTTAGTTTGTGGAGGCATTTGGACTATTAGAGTGAAAGAAAGAAATCCTTTGTGATTTCACAAGGACCCCCTGGAAAATCCTAATGAGAGTTTGAGATCAAGAAGATATTACTGAGTGGCAGACGTTGCCATCGGTTTAGGTGGGCACTCACCATTTCTTTCCCTGAAGATGGCTAATTGGGGACAAGATACTGCCCAGGTGGTCAGTTCTGGGAACCTGTGGGGTGAGAAATTTGGGGACATCAATCTGGAGGAAGCTGAACAGCGAGGTGGACTGCTCAATATAAAATCAGAACATAGAAAAAAGCCAGGATTTAAAAAAGGAGAACAAAGTGTCAAAGAGAAAACTTAACAGACACACAGAACTACCAGCTAAATAAAACTCTAGAGCAGAAAGAGAAGCTAATCAACTGAATAAATACACCAAGATAAAATGATGATCAGAGGGCAACAAAAAATTCCAAACCATACTGAGAAGCAGGAAGACATGGACCATTCCAATGAATAAATTAAAAACCAGGAAGAGATGCTGAACATTGAACAACTAATCAAAGCTGTCCAAACAAATACCATGGAACAACTTAATGAAATGAAGGAAAATATTAAGGATATTAAGAAGACACTGGGAGAACATACTGAAGAAATTGTAAACACACATAAAAAGAGAACGGATATGATGGTGATGAATGGCACAATCCAAGAGATCAAAAAGACACTGGATTCACATAACAGCAAATTTGAACAGGAAGAAGAAAAAATTAGTAATATGGAAGACAGTACATTTGAAATCAGATAGTAGAACAGATAGATAAAAAGATAGAAAAAATCCAGCAGGGACTTAGGGATTTAATAACACAAAATGCACAAACATATGCATTATATGCATTCCAGAAGGAGAAGAGATGGGAAAGGGAACAGCAGGGGTGTTGAAGGAAATGATGGCTGAAAATTTCCCAACCCTACTGACAGAGATGGATGTACATGTCCAGGAAGCACAGCACACCCCAAATACTATAAATCCCAACAGGCCTAATCCAAGACATATAGTTTTCAAAATGTCCAATGCCCAAGAAAAAGAGAAAATATTCAATGCATTCAGAGAAGAGAACCATCACATACAAGGGAAGCACAATAAGAATAAGTGCTGATTTCTCATCTGAAACCATGGAGGCAAGAAGACAGTGGTATGATATGGTCAAGGTATAAAAGAAAAATACTTCCAGCCGCGAATTCTCTATCAAGCAAAGCTGGCATTCAAAAATGATGTCGAGCTCAAAATTTTCAAGATAAACAGAAATTAAGGGAAGATACCAATAACAAACCTGCACTTCAAGAAATACTAAAGAAAGTTCTGCCAGTTAAAAGGAAAAAACAGGAGAGAGAGAATTGGAGGAGACTGTCAGAACAACTAAAAAGACAAAAAGAGAAATAGAAACAACATATGACATACATAAACCCAAAGAAAATATGGCTGATGTAAGAAATGAATTGAGAATAATAACACTGAATGTTAGTGGATTAAACTCACCAGTCAAGAGACACAGATTGGCAGACTGGATAAGGAAATATGATCCACCTATATGCTGTATACAAGAAACCCACCTTCAACCCAGGGATCCAAGGAAGCTGAAAGAGAACGGCTGGAAAACAATTTTACAAGCTAACAATAGTCAAAAAAGTGTGGGAGTAGTTATTCTAATATCAGACAAAATAGACTTTAAATACAAAACTATTGTAAGAGACAAAGATGGACTCTATATATTAATAAAAGGGGTAATCTCTAGAGAAGAGACAACAATCATAAACATTTATGCACCTAATCGGAGCACCTCAAAATACATGAAGCAAACCCTGGAAAAACTAAGTGGAGAAATAAATGCCTCAACAATTATAGTGGAGGACCTTAATACACTATTATCATCATTAGACAGAACATCTAGACAGAGAATCAATAAAGAAACAAAGTCTCTGAACAATACATTAGAGGACCTGGACTTAATAGACATATACAGAACACTACACCCAAATACAGCAGGATTTACATTCTTCTCGAGTACACATTGATCATACTCCAAGATAGACCACATGCTAGGCCACAGAACAACTCTCAATGAATTCAGAAAGATTGAGATTGTGCAAAGTAATTTCTCTGACCACAATAGAATGAAATTTGAAATCACTAAGGGCCGGAGAAACAGGTTAGGCACAAAGATATGGAAGTTAAACAACACACTCTTAAACAAACAGTGGATCAAGGAGGAAATCTCAAAAGAAATCAGTAACTACCTTGAAACTAATGAAAATGACAACACAATGTATCAGTCCTATGGTATGCAGCGAAAGCTGTCCTGAGAGGGAAGTTCATAGTCATAAATTCATATATTAAAAAAGAAGAAAGAGCTAAAATTGAAGACCTAACTGCACACTTGGAGGAATTGGAAAAACAACAACAAATTAAACCTTAAGGAAGTAGAAAGAAGGAAATAACAAAGATTAGAGCAAAACTAAATGAAATAGAGAATAAGAAAGCACTAGAAAAAATAAACAAAACCAAAAGCTGGTTCTTTGAGAAGATCAATAAAATTGACAAACCCTTAGCCAGACTGACCAAGAAAAAGAGAGAAGAGATTCAAGTACACAAAATAAGGAATGAGCAAGGGGGTATCACTACTGACCCCACAGAAATAAAGAGTATCATAAGAGGATACTTTGAAAAATTATATGCCAAGAAGAATGATAATTTAGAGGAAATGGACAAATTTCTAGAAACTCACAAACAGCTTAGATTGATGAAAGAAGAAATTGATGAACTCAACAGTCCAATTATGAGTAAAGATAGAGACTCAGTCATCCAAAACCTCCCAACTAAGAAGAGCCCAGGACCAGATGTTTAAACAAACATTCTGGAAAGAGCTAACACCAATCCTGCTTAAGCTCTTCCAAAAAATAGAAGAAGAAGGAACATTGCCCAGCTCACTCTATGATGCCAACATTAACCTAATACCAAAGCCAAACAAAGATGCCACAAGAAAAGAAAATTACAAACCAACCTCTCTAATAAACCTAGATGCTAAAAACCTCAAAAAAATGCTTGCTAATCACGTTCAACAACATATCGAATGAATTATACACTATGACCAAGTTGGCTTCATCCCGTGTATGCAAGAATGGTTCAACAAAAGAAATTCAATAAATGTAATATACTACATAAACAGATTGAAAGGAAAAAAATCACAATATCATCTCTATAGATTCAGGAAAAGCATTCAACAAAATACAGCATCCTTTCCTGATAAAAACACTGTAAAAGACAGGAATAGAAGGAAACTTTCTGAACATGATAAAGGGTATATATGAAAAATCCAAAGCCAACATCATCTTCAATGGTGAAATCTTAAAAACCTTATTTCTGAGATCGCGAACAAGACAAGGATGCCCGCTATCTCCACTCCTATTTAACATTATCTTAGAGGTACTTATGCAAGCACTGAGGCAAGAAAAAGATATAAAAAGCATCCAAATTGGAAAAGAAGAAGTAAAAATTTCATTATTTGCAGACGACATGATCCTATATGTAGAGAGCCCTTAGAAATCTACAACACAGCTTCTAGAACTTATAAAAGAGTTCAGCACTGTCACAGGCTATAGGATCAATGACAAAAATCAGCAGCATTTCTTTACACCAATATTGAGCAATCTGAGGAGGAAATCAAGAAAAAAATACCATTTAAAGTAGTAACTAAAAGTATCAATCACCTAGGAATATATTTTACTAAAGATGTAAAGTACTTATATACAGAAAACTACACAAAACTGTTAAAGGAAATCAAAGAAGTCTCAAATAAATAGAAGAATATTTCCTGTTCATGAATAGGAAGATTAAACATCATCAAGATGTCTAACCTACCCAAACTAATCTACAGATTAATGCAATCCCAATAAAAATCAACACATCATTTTTTAAGAAACTGGAAAAACTAACTACAAAATTTATTTGGATGGGTAAGAGGCCCAGAATCTCCAAAGACATAATGAAAAAGAAAAATGAAGTTGGAGGTATCACACTACCTGTCTTTAAAACATACTACAAGGTACAGTGCTCAAAATTGCATGGTATTGGCACAAGGATACATATACTGACCAACGGAACCGAATTGAGAGTTCTGATATAAATCCCCGCATATACAGTCATTTGATATTCGACAAGGCCACCCAGCCCACTCAGTTGGGAGAGAATGGCCTCTTCAAAAAGTGGTCCTTGGAGAACTGGATATCCTTATCCCAAAGAATGAGATAGGAACACCATTTCACACCTTATACAAAAATCAACTCAAGATGGATCCAAGATCTAAATATAAGATCCAAAACCATAAAGACCTTGGAAGATAATGTAGGAAAGCATCAACAGGGACTTGTAATAGGAAATGGTTCCATGAACATCACACCCAAAGCACGAGCAGCAAAGGAAAAAATAGATAAATGGGATCTTATCAAAATTAAAACTTTTGCACCTCAAAGGACATTATCAAGAAAATAAAATGCAGCCTACAAAATGGGAGAAAATATTTGCAACCATATCTCTGATCGGAGCCTAATATCCTGCATACATGAAGAAATCCTACACCTGGAAAATGAAAAGACGAACAACCCATTTAAAAAATGGGTAAGTGACCTGAAAAGACACTTCTCCAAGGAAGAAATATAAATGTCTAAAAAGAACACGAAAAAATGCTCAGCATCACTAGCTATTAGGAAAATGCAAATCAAACCTACAATGAGATACCATCTTAAACTTATTAGAATGGAGGCTATTAATAAAACCTCAGACTATAAGTGCTGGAGAGGATATGGAGGAATGGGAGCACTCATTCACTGCTGGTGGAATCATGGAATGGTCCAGCCATTGTGAAGGACAGTCTTACAGCTCCTCAGAAAACTAACTATAGATATTTCATATGTTCCAGTGATTCCACTGAAAAAGAATTGAAAGCAAAGACACGAACAGATATATCCACACAAATGTTTATACCAGCCTTGTTCACTATTGCCAAAAGTTGGAATCAAACCCGGTGCCCATCAACAGATGAAGGGATAAACAAAATGTGGTACATACATACAATGAAATATTACTCAGCTGTAAGAAGGAATAAAGTGCTAACACATGGAATAACATGGATGACTCTTGAAGACCTTATGTTGAGTGAAGCAAGCCAGGCATTGAAGGATGAGCAGTACATGACCTCACTGATATGAATCAAGGAAACTGAGCAGTCTCTGAGAACCATTCTCTAAAATATAAGTTTACAAAAAAAAGAAGAAAAGAGAAAGGTGTGAGCTATCACCCATATGGACACAATCTATGGTAAAGTGATAGATTGTAGTTGTGTATTGAAGGGATAGGACAGGTGGGTAGTGATATTATTGCATTTGGTGGTGCAACATTGACAGGTGGGTAGATTGGGAAGGGTAGGTCAGAATACCACAGATACTGTGGGGGGAGAGATGGGAGAGGGACCAGGTGAACACTTGGGATTTGTGGGTATTAGGTTGAAAATGCAGAGGTTGGAATGCTCTCATGGCAATATGACAAGGAAGTGTCACTGGTTTAGGGTTTTCTTTGGGGGGGGGACATTTGGGACAGGGCGCAGCATCTGCACCGGGCTTCAAGGGAGTGTGTGAGTGTTCATCCTGTCATAATGTGTTGTACTCAGTGGGTAGAGACCCACACAATGAGCGGTAAGGAGATGGACTCCCATCTTTGGGAGGACCGATGCATCCAGAAACAGACATGTGGGTGTTTCTTATGAGCAAGAGCGGTTCCTAATAAGGGAGGACAAACCAGGGTGTCAATACCTCTTGTTGCATGTAACTGAATCTTGTCATCCAATGAGTCAAATCAGGGGTTCGTCGTGGGCCCCGGGGCAATGGGGAGGGAGGAACAGAACAGATCAAACACGGGGTATTTAGTGGTCAGTGGAAACATTTTTCATTACCTTACAGTGATGGACACAGGACATGGTAAATATCATCAAAATCTATAAAATGTAGGATCTAAAATGTAAACCAAACTATAATCCATTGACAATGTTTAGTAGCTATGTGTCACTATCTGTATAACAGTTACAACAATGCTACCATCCACATACAAAAAGGTTTTAATATGGGGTGAGGAAAGGGGGAGGAAGTTGGATATATGAGAATTTCTGGTATTCTGTTCGTGACTTTGCTGTGACCTAAAACATCTTTGAAAATTAAGTGAAAAATAGTGGCACACTGGGGAGTAAGAGGGCAAAGTGCCCCAGTACAGACTGGACACCTGATAATGCAGTGATAAAAGGCAAAATGTCAAAAAATTTTTTTTTCAATTTTTTCTCATTTTTTGAATAACCCAATCCTTTAATTTTATTTATTTTTATTTTTTTTTTAAGTTTTACATGTATTTTATCTCTTACATTTAAGCATCATTGTTATTTCATTTTCCTATTAATTGTATTTGGCTATTGTATTGGCTTCATCTTTAAAGAAGCTTTGGATAACAGAAGGTTTACAACTGGGCAGGAGAGGATCGTTGGTGGGGGGTGTCAGGGATGGGGGTGCATGGGAGGAAATACACCTGAACATATATTAAAGGTACATAAAATTGTTCAAATGCTCATGGGGCATGGTCACAGTGGGTGGAATATCAGTCAATAAATGAGAGAATACTGAATTACCATCCCAGAAAGCTCTGCCATATTCTCCAAGGAAGTAGCAACAGTTCCCCAAGTGCAGGGGCATTGTCTGGCAAAGGAGGATGACCCACTGATGGGCTCTTGTTATTGATGACTAGTCTTATGAGTCTTTGCTCTTGAAAGTGAAATTTAGCCTATTGTTATGGGGTGCCTAAGGGTTGCCTCCTGAGAGCCTCCTTGTTGCTCAAATGTGGCCTCTCTCTAAGCCAAACTCAGCATAATAATGCATTGCCTTCTTTCCAGCATGAGACATGACTCCCGGGGATGAATCTCCCTGGCAACTAGGAATTACTACCAAGTGCCAATGGGCAATATGACTGGAAAAAGACCTTGAATAAAAGTGGGAAAAGGTAATGACAAATGAGTTTACATAGCTAAGAGACTTCAAAGTGAGTCAGGAAATCATCCCAGAGGTAACGCTTATGCACATCTCAATAGGGCCTCATAGGCTTCCAATGTGGCTATCATCCCAAACAGAGGGGCTCCTGAGGGATCACCTGGAGACACCCAGGTCCTCTATCAGGGAAGATAGCTCCAGAGTTTTGTGCCTTATCAATGGACCCTACTTTGGAATCATTGCTCCTGTGAGTGACAGCGTTGGACCCGAATATTTCTTCCCTGCACATGGTACATCATGATCCTTCTGTCCCTTCTTTTCTAACCTTTATGTGGTTCCAGAATTTGTAGGTGTACTTCCAGCTGGCACATGGGCTGTCCATGTGCCAGCTGGGCACAGAATCTCAGTGGAGCTGCAAATCCTACTCTACAGCTCAATGGACTCACCCTGGACACCTGGTGGGCAGATGATGATGGACAAAGACCATCCCAGGGAATGGAGAGAGTCTGAAGCTGCAGGAAGGATAATCCCATCCATCTTATTCATGGGATATAGCCCCCTCTCACCTGGAGATGGAGTGGAAATCACCATCGCAGACTCCTTAGGATTGGGGGAAGAGCTATGGAGTAGAGTGGACTTACTGGTATTCTGTTATAGACATATTGTGATTCAAGCAATGGAAGTAATTACAACATTAATGTAGAGCCAGTGGTCACCGGATGCTTTGGGGGCAGGGAGAGGAAAAAAAGCTGTAATACTGGGGTTTCTTCCGGACTTGGAAATTATCCTGAGTCGCATTGCAATAACAGATATAGGCCTTTTTACATCATCATATAACATGCAGAACTGTGTGTGAGAGAGTGTGGTCTATAGTGTGAAATATGGTCCATGCTTATTGGCAATGCCCCAAGATGTATATATCTATTGCAGGTGATGTGCCACTCTAATGAAAGGTATTTATGTGGGATTTTATGGGAGGAGTGGGAGGTGGGGCACTTGGGAAACCCTACAATTTTTGTGTAACATTATGTAATCTAAGTATCTTTTTAAAAATAAAAAAAACTTATTAAAATAAATAAATAAAAAATGAAATTTAAAAGAAATTCATCATTTTCTACTACATATTTGTGATTCTAGCAATGGGAGAAATTACAACATTGATGTAGAGGCAGTGGCCACTGGAGGCTCTGGGGGCAAGGGAAGGGAAAAACAAGTATAATGCAGGGACATTTTTTGGGATTTAGGAATCATCCTGAATAGCATTTCAATGACAGATATAGGCTATTATATATCTTCCCATAGCCTGCAGAATTGTTTGGGAGACAGTATAAACTTCATTGTGAACTAAGGTCCATGATCAATGGCAATGTCTCAGGATGCGTTTATCAATTGCAATGAATGTGTCACACTAATTAAGGATGTTGTTTATGTGAGAAGGTATGGGAGATGTTGGGAGCTGGGCATATGGGAATCCCTATATTTTTTGTGTAAATTTGTGTAATCAAAGTATCTTTAAAAAATAAAAAAAATTATAAAAAAGAAAGAATTGTGTAGCTTTCAGTTTATGTATATAGATTTTATACTAATTCTCAAATACAGCAAAGTTTCTAGTATTGCTTTATAACACAAGTTGCACTGAGGTTGTTTCAGATTGCTTCCCTCACATTTAAGGACTTGGCCTATACATTATAGTTGCCTTATAATTACATAAAATTGGGCATGGAATTTGTAATTTCTTTAAATCTATTAGTGAATAAAGTACCATAAAAGCTGTCAAAAATATTTAAAAAAAGGAAATTTTAAAAAAAGGATTGAATTGACTGGTGTTCAGTGCCGCTGATTTTGTGAGAGCCTAAATATAGTCTCACATCAGTTGATTCTGAACTCTCAGCATTGTTTGAAAGCCAGATGTTCTCTAAGTCAGCATTTAAAGAACCCCCATTTTTTCTGTCCAGAGGATAGAATAGGGTGAAAATTAAGGACGTAGAACTGATTGCAGAAGTAGTTATGTTATAAAAATGCTGGTGTCCTAGACCTAGCATCACTCTTATACAATTACAATTGCAAAAAGAGGAAAGGCATGGAAAACTGAGACTCTGAAACATTCTAGATTTAATTGGGTGAGACCAGTTTCCATACTCTGTTCAGAAAGCAGCCTGTCCAGATGGGGTTGGAAGCATGTGTTACTTTGGGGACAACCTACTACACCTGGAGTCTATGGAAAAACTTCAAATAAAGTTTATATGTCATAAGATGACATTTCCCTTCTCATAATCAACTTCTATCTGCTCTCACTTTTTTTAGATCAGTAAATGGTATCAGGTATCAGCATGACAATTCACATTTTTACACCACTGTAGAAGTAAAGGAGTATTCTTCAGACTACTTTTTGGAATTGGATAATATCATGAAACAGAAGAACATTTCTGGAACTAGATATGCTTATCAATGGATAAAGAGGAACAGAACAAAAGTTTGGATAAGGGAGATTTTATTTACATGGAGAAATGGGAATAATTTATGCTTCTGGATTTAATATCTCAGCAGGAATAGCTGCGGCCAAATTAACCTGTTGAAATCACTGTTTTCCAGAATGGGCAACAAAGGTTGAATGAGTAAGGAGGTCCTAACTATGATAATAGGCCATATTTTTTCCTAGGGTATCAGGGAAATAAAAATATCTATGACTCAATATGTGTAAAGTTTTTAAAATTTTTTCATTCTGTTCTACGCTGATAGGTTAGAATACTGTTTTCTGTGTTTTTCTATGTTAAACAGATTCATAAATAATTTATATAATATAATAAAAATCATTTTGTGGATATTTGGAATATTTCCCTAATATATCATTAGATCAATCAATGAGTAATCTATATTTGTGCAGTTATAAACAGTGTTTTAGAGATCTGAGTTAATAAAAGTAATTGTTAAGATATGAGAAGGGTTTCAGTTATCTGTAGAAAGCAGAAATAAGATTTTTAAATTTAGCTCTTTCTTTCTTTATTCTTATATATATAGATATACTACATCCATTAGCCTGTTTGTTAGGTAACTATATAAAAACCATTTAGTATTTATTTATTTATTTATTTTATTTATTTATTCATTCATTCATTCAACTAACATATTCCAATATCTATTTCTTGACATGTACTTTAATGAACATAGCATTTAGAGTAAATAATAAAACAAGCAAGGATTGCTGTCACAGTGAGGTATGTGTCTCATTCAATTAAATGAGACATACTTATGCAGCATCAGAGGTTCAAATTTGAGCAGCATGGCCACATTTAGTGCCTTCATGGGACTTTGTGTCTTCTGGGAAACCAAACTGAGCAGTTAATTTCAACACGGCAATACATGTTCAACTATCCAAAAATAAAAATAAAAATAAAAATAAATGGGATACACCCTATACTGGTAGCCAGCAACCAGGAAAGATAATTTGGAATGAGGATGGTAATAATTTGCAAACCAAATGCAGATCATTGTAATTAATCTTGATTTCTATTAGCAGAGGTTCTTACATTTTTTTTGAACATTGAGTGTCCTACCAGGTCAGAGATGCTGTATATGAAGAAATCATCTTTAAGACTTGCATATTTTAATAATCTTCTACACAATAGTATTCTTTTGAAATTAAATATTCCTTACATAAGACATTTGTCTACTTTGAAGTATTTAATTCACAGTTTCAAGTGTGAATTTTCCATCTTGTTCAACTTCATAATTTCCTTGTATTAATTTTATCTCTTACAGCTAATTAAGATAATTCAGATAGTTAAAATCTAATTAATAACCACTCATTCAAATGGTGACAAGGAAATATACTCTCAGACATGATGAAATTCCCAGACTATTGCTATTTTATGCCTTTAATAAAAACTATTTTTATAAAATTATATAAAATGTTATGTAACTAATATAATTTCCAGCCATCCTGGTTCACTATATCAATCTGATTATCCCTCCTACATATTCCTCTTTGCATGATTAGCTGAGGTTTTTAAGTGCTGATGAATTCCACCTCTAACGGTAGATATACACTTTGCTTTTATTGCATAGATGTAGGAGAATTAATACTGTAGATTGTAAATGACATGGAACCTTATGAGATCAGTCTACAAATTAAATTTATAATTAAATTATAGGAGAAATATTTTTATATACGATATTTCAAAGATAATGCCAAATGTGTTTAATAATTCATTGTAAAGATGTCTTATATATAAAACAAAAATATATATCAATGTTTTTTTAAAAAACAAGAGAAAAATTTTAAATAAATGTGGGAATTTACCTTCAGCAGAGCCATACAGTGGTGGCTTTGCATGAGTTTAAGTCTCTATGTTATATAAGAATTTTTTTTTAAAGTTTGAAGGCAAAGGAAAATGGAAAATTATGAATCACACATGTATTTGTGTGTATATATGTAGTAAGGTATATATGTATTTTGAGATCTATGTGTCTCAACAAAAATTTTAAGCCTCTTAAGTGAATATTACACAGATATTTGGAAGCACTGATTTAGAATATATTTTCTCCTAATTTTCTCTTTTCTGCTTGAAGAGTAAACTTAAATAGTTACATAATAAAATGATTTCATGAACACATGAAGAGTAATTGATATATACATATATATAAAGATCATTTATCAGAACTTAAATTTGCTAACAGTTACATATTTACTGAAGGTATCCCTCACAGATTCTTTGACTTTCTCATTCCGGAGGCTGTAAATAAAAGGGCTCAGCATTGGTGTTACAATGGTGTTCAGTACAGTTGCAAATTTGTTAACATCCATTAGATTGCCCTTTTGGGGGGCAAACATAGATAAAAATAGAACTCCCATAATAAAGTGTGACCACTGTGAGGTGAGAAACACATGTGGAGAAGGCTTTCTGCCTTCCCTGAACAGAAGGAATCCTGAGGATAGTAATGACAATGAAAGTGTAAAAGACATCTGTCAACAGCAAGGAGCCCAAGAGCAATACAGCAGAAGAGATGAAGTCTGCCAGCTCTGCCCGAGAGATATCTGCACAGACCAACTTTAGCACCGGGGCACTGTCACAGAAGAAGTGATTGATTGCATTTGGCCCACAAAAGGGTAGATGGGCAGTTAGAATGGATGAAGGTAAAATTGACACAAATGCACCCACATAAGATCCCAGCAGCAACATTATACATGTTAGCTTATTCATGATGATGGCATACCTCAGTGGGTTGCAGATGGCAACGTATCGGTCAAAGGACATTACCGCGAGCATGAATAATTCTGTGGATCCCAGGAGGAAATAGAAAAAAGACTGTGTGAGGCACCCCTCGAAGGATATTGCTTTGGTGAGTGAAAAAGTGTTGAGGAGCATCTTAGGCAGCACTGTGGATGTGATGGTGACCTCAAGGAAGGAAAGGTTGGCTACAAAGAAATACATGGGTGAGTGCAGATGGTAATCACAACACACAAGAAGGATCATGATGGTGTTGCCAATCAGAGAGGTCATGTACATGAGCAGGAACACAAAGAAGAGGATAAACTCTACTTCTTTCTCATTCTGAAACCCTAGAAGGATGAACTCAGTGACTCTGGTTTTGTTTCTGTGATCCATACTGTTCCAGTTCAACTTGGTGCAACAGAAAATGAAGCTTTTGGTGGCTCCTCCTTCTAACCCTGGAAATACCATACTAATGTCAACTGTTTTTTTTTTTTCAAGGAGGAATATTAATGCCGACAAATGATCATTTCTCCAGTGTATAAACAGCTCCTGTGACAAACTGAAATATGTGTAAACTCAAGTGAGAGATTCACTCATAATTACAGAATAAGTACCACAGTAAAATTGTGACAACAGAATTTGGATGAACTTGTGGCCTCTCCTAAGTTTAGGGAATGTAACATTGCATTCATGAGAAGGGGCAAGATGGCAATGGTTTAGGTAGGCACTCACCACCTCTCTCGCAGAGGACGCTGATTGGGGACAGGATCCTTCCCAAGTGGTGTGTTCTGGCATCCCACAGAGTGAGAACCTTAGGGACATCAATCTGGAGGGAGCTGGACAGTGAGGTGGATTGCACAAGATAAAATTATAAGTTTTTCCCCAGCTGGCTAAGCCCCACCCTCAGGGCAAAGAGCTAAGACGATCCCCGACTCCTGTTGGTAATCCCATGAGAGGGAGCATTCCCTGAGAGTGGCAGGGTTTTGGCAGAGGGTGGAGAGGGGTATCTTTTCTGTGGATTTGGCAGTCTGGAACCCCGTGCAGGTTTGGGGAGCAAGCTAGTGGGCTTGAAGTGGCACCAGGCTTCATAAAAGGCAAAATGTCAAAAAAAATTTTTTTTTAATTTTTAATTTTATTTTTATTTTTTATGTTTATTTTTAATTTCTTTTTCACATTTTTTGAATATCCCAATCCCTTAATTTTATTTTATTTTTCATTTTTGTTTTTTTTAAGTTCTCATGTATTTTATCTCTTACATTTAAAATTATAATTATTATTTCATTTTCCTATTAATTGTATTTGGCTAGTATAGTGGCTTCATCTTTAAAGAGGCTTTGGATCACAGGAGGGTTACAACTGGGGTGGGAAAGAATAGTTGATGGGGGGTGTCAGGGATGGGGGGTTCATGAGAGGAAGTGCACCAGAGCATACATAAAAGGTATATAAAATGGTTCAAATGCTCACGGGGCATGGTCACAGTGGGTGGAGAATCACTCAATAAATGAGAGAATACTGAATTCCCAGACTGAAGAGGTCTGCTACATTCTCCAAGGGAGCAGCAATAGTCCCCCAAGTGGAGAGGCAGTGTCTGGCTAAGAAGGATGATCCATTGATGGGCTTTTGTTATTGATGACTATCCTTGTGAGTCTTTGCTCTTGAAACTGAAGCTTAGCCTGTTGTTATGGGGTGCCTAAGGGTTGCTTCCTGAGAGCCTCCTTGTTGCTCAAATGTGGCCTCTCTCTAAGCCAAACTCAGCATATGAATGCATTACCTTCCTCCCAGTGTGGGGATGAGCCTCCCTGGCAATGAGAGATTACTACCTAGTGCCAAGTGGCAATATAACTGGAAAAAGACCTTGAATAAAAGTGGGAAAAGGTAAAGACAAATGAGTTCATATGGCTAAGAGACTTCACAGTGAGTCAACAGTTCATCCCAGAGGTAACGCTTATGCACATCTCAATAGGACCTCATAGGCTTCCAATGGGGATATCACCCCAAATAGAGGGGCTCCTGAGGACTCTGGAGACACCCAGGTCCTATATCAGGGTGGACAGTGATGGAGTTTGGTGCCTTAAGAGTGGGCCCTACTTTGGAATCTGTACTCTTGAGACTCAAATATGTCCTCCCTGCACAAGGTCAATTAGTCCCTTCTATTCAAACCTTTATGTGGTTCTGGAGTTTGTAGGTGTATTTCCAGAGACTGGAGTCTTTGGACTGCCCATATGCCAGCTGATTGAGTCTTTGGACTGCCCATACTCTACAGCTCAATGGACTCATCCAGAACATCTGGCAGGGTGATGATGATGGACAATGGCCATCCCAGGGAATGGAGAGAGTCTGCAGCATCAGGGAGGATAATGCCATCCATCTTATCCATGGGATATAAGCTCCCTCTCACTTGGAGGTAGAGTGGACATCACCATCCCAATCTCCTCAGAATTGGGAGGAGAGCTATGGGCTAGAGTGGACTTACTGGTATTCTGTTATAGACGTATTGTGATTCAAGTAATGGATGAAATTACAACATTAATGTGGAGCCAGTTGCCACTGACGCTTTGGTGGCAGGGAGAGGGAAAAGTAGTTGTAATACAGGGGCTTTTACAGGACTTGGGAATTGTCCTGAGTGACATTGAAACGACAGATATAGGCCATTTTACATCAGAATATATCATGCAGAACTGTGTGGGAGAGAGTGTGGTCTACAATGTGAACTATAGTCCGTGCTTAGTGGCAAAGCCCCAAGATTTGTATATCCATTGCAGTTGATGTGCAACACTAATGAAAGATGTATATATGGGTGGTTGTGGGAGGTGTGGGAGGTGGTGCAAATGGGAATCCCTATAATTTTTGTTTAACATTTATGCAATCTAAGTATCTTTTAAAAAGTAAAAAAAAAATTATTAAAAAAAAATAGTCTGGGATGGAAAAAATATACAAAATTTATGCTATAGACTACAATTTGTGGTAAAAGTTTGATCACATTATCTCATAATTTATAACCAATGTTCAACGAAAATGTGCTGGAGGGTTGTTGTATGGGAATTCCACACATGTTCATGATTGTTTTGTAATTTTACAAACTCTCCAATAAAAATATATTACAGTAAAAATAAATAAATAAATAAATAAATAAATAAATAAATAAATAAATATTTCATTCACTTATTCCCAATTGATGTAAAAAACACTCATATTGGACAGACATGTTACAGTGGCTTTAATCCTTTAATCTGTTCAGATGTAAAGGTATTTATCTAGTAGACAGAGTTGCAATATATATTATTATATATTAATATATAAAAATGATGTATTTAAGGTGCTTTCTTTTGATTGAGAAGACAAACTATTTATGAAATAACTGAACATGTTTATGTAATAGGCATTTACCTTAAAGTTCATGACACTTAACACACTGATTTCAACCTCCATATTGTCATATCAGCAGCTAAACAATGTGAAATCAGCCTGATGTCACATCAAATACAATTTTCTCAGTTATTTCAATTGTAATGGAAAGGGTGAAACATATCTTTGTTTTTACCCCATTGACAATATTTCTCTTTGAATTCAATAAGACAGTGAAAATACTCAGCAAGGGGGAGGAAAAAAAGAACATCTGCATTTTGACTAATCCTGGGTAAAACAACAAGGACCAACTATAATTTATTCCATATAAGAATGCAAGGGCTAGAAATATATGAGAAACTGGAAACATTTTGCAGGGAAGGAGATTTTTACTTACTCATTTAGCTAATGTCTTAGAATATGTAAATTTCAGCATAAAACTGGTGAAGGCAAAAATTCAACTTGAGAGCAGGAATTAATTTTAAAATTCAAATTACAAGACAATAAAGTGTAATATTGACAGGTTTTGGGAAAGCTAAATTTAAATGACAATTTTTATTTCTACTTTTTTATAGATGCTACATGAGGTAGGTAAATACAAGTAAAATATTAGTTAACATTACTTATATGTTAGAAATTTTAGTTAAACAGTTAGTACATCATCAAAGATAATTGTGGAAATAAGATATGACCTTAAGATTTTGGATTTAGAATTTGCTGTTCTTCCTAACTCTAAATATTAATTTTTATTATTTCACTCATAGTTGTTACTATATATTTAATGCCTAATGATTAAAAATTAGCAGGAACACAAATGAATTTCTGATATGCATGGCATGCATTTAGTGATCCAGGGAGGAGAAATAAGGTTGGATCATAGTTTGAGTTTGCATTGTGATTGCTTCAATAACCTTTCAGATCCTCTTACACAGTCTCATTACTTTAATGAATCAAAACTAAATGTGTCAATATGATGAAATGTTGTGAAGGAATATAATCAAGTTGTTTTCCTATAATCATGCTAAATGAAAGGAAATATTTCTGGATTTGGTAGAGAAGGTAAAGGTAATTTTGGACTAAGGGGTATTACTGGAAACAGATTTTCCTGTGATCTAATAAATGGGTGGCTTTAATATAAGTAACTGTGGATATCTTTTGGATACTAGCATTGTGCTTGTCACTTAAAGGAAAGGCAGAGTCTAAATGCACAAGTTCACAGAGAAAAGTTTGTTTTCCTTGGGTTGGAACTAAGTGAAAGGAAGAGGATATTGAACAAGAGGAAATCACTATGATAGGGAGGATAAAAAGAAAAGAAATGGGATCACTGTCTTTGGTGCTAAAGGAAGAATATTGTTTGCTCTCTACTTACGTGCAGAAGTGTACTTCAGAATATTTGTGAATGATCAAGTACATGGATTCAGAGTCTTATTTGTAGCTGCATGGTTTGGGTGGTGTCAATAGTTTGGGTGGTGTCCATGGTTGGAATATCATCTATAGATTTCTTCCTTTTTCTGAAAGTCCCAGAGTGTTTGTAAGCTAAGGAATGGAGGATGCAGCCTTCTCTATAGGCTTTGCCTGGAAAGGAGCTATCTGCTTCATTTGCCTTGTAGAACAGACACCCAAAACTGTTAAGTTGCTGTCATCATATCTGTAAATTATTGGAACTTGAGAAGAGGGTGAAGTTTGAATACATCATTGCTACTTCCCTGGAGGTTTCTAGTGAGCCAATGTTCCCCTGGGAATAAATTATAAAAGCAATTGTAATTAAAGGAAATTTAAGTATTTCCTAAATTGGAAAAGTGAAGAGAACTAGTAAACACAACTTCATTAAAGATTATACTGAGGCAAAAAAAAACAAAAACAAAAAACAACTTTTGCACATGTGTTTAGATGAACATTCAAAACTTTTCAGGCTGTGTAGTGTTATTTATAGTCATTGAACTAGGAGCAGGATGTCATAGTAATTATCATGTCATCTTTATCACCATCTTTGCCATCTACATTTATTGGACACTTATATATATGAGATATTCTTCTAATAATTGTAAAAATATCATTTTAACCTAACGAGAACCATATGAGATAAGGGGTACTTTTACTGATTTATGGTGACTATTTTTTATAAACATCCAAGAGAAATTTAAAAATATATACCTGTACAATAAAATATAAAGCATTATAAATAAAAGGTAATTACTAAAATTTATTGAAAATTTGGTAAATATTTTGATTCCCTGAAAATTGATTATGATCCTGCCATCAGTGGCTTATAATTCAGTCAAAGTTAAAAAGGACACATGTAAAAACTAATGATTAAGGAAATGCAAGTCGAAGCTACAATGAGATATTGTTTCACACCTTTTAGACTTGCCACTATTAAAATGTCAGAAAACTAAATGTTGGAAAGGATGTGGAGAGATAGGAACACTTATTCACTGTGGTTGGGAATGTAAAATGGTACAGCCACTGTGGAGGACTGTTGGGCAGTTACTAATGAATTTGAATATAGACTTGCCATGTGCCCCAGCAATCCATTACCAGGTATATACCCAGAAGAACTGGGAGCAGAGACATGAACAGACATCTGCACACTGATGTTCATAGTGACATTATTCATAATTGTCAAAAATTGGAAACAACACAGATGTCCATCCACTGATAAATGTACAAACAGATTATGGTGTATACACATGATGGAATATTATACAGCAGTAAGAAGAAATGAAGTCATGAAGCATATGACAACATGGATGATCATGGAGGACATTATTTTGAATGAAGCAAGCCAGACACAAAAGAACAAATACTTTATGATTGCACCATTTTGAACTAAACATACTGTGTAAATCCATGGAGTTAATAATTAGAATATAGGTCACCAGAAAATAGAAGGAGGGTAGAGAATGGAAAGCTAAAGGATAATTTGTGCAGAATTGGTAAAAATGTTATTTCTAAATCTTTGGAAATGAATAGAAATGGCTAAATCATATCAGGGTGTTTGTAATTAGCAGTGCTATTGTATGGGTACAACAGTGGTTGAAAAGGAAAGTCTAAGGTCTTATATATTTTTCTAGAAAGAAAGCTAAAACTGTTAGATGGGACGTATAAGATTGTAAAGCCTCATGTAAAACACAACTGTGGGTGATATTGCATAGATAGATAGATAGATAGATAGATAGATAGATAGATAGATAGATAGATATAACTGGTTTTCCATATATAAATACAAAAATACTAGAGAGAAAGAAAAAGAATAGCAGCTATGTACTCTAGGTGAAACATAGAGAGATTGAGAGGTGGTAAGTTTTGTTACTTTTTTGTTATTATTACTATGGAATAAAGAATGTGCTTTGGGAGTAATTGGGATGATGAAAGCACAAACATGTGATTACATCAAATATCATTGATTGTACTCTTTGGATGGATGGATGCTTTATTAATACGTATAAATAGAATTGAAAAAATTCTTAAGAAAAGAAAAATATGAATGTACAAAATAAATTAGAGAGATAGAAATTAAGTAGCAGCTATATATGGCAAGGGAAATGTAGAGAGATTGAGAGGTGAATATTAAGGGGTGCAGTTTTTTTGTCTGTTCTTTATGTTTATTATTACTATTAATATTGGAGTAATGAAAATAATCTAATAATGATTGAATTGATGAATGCACAACTTTATGATTATACCAAATACAATTGATTGTACACTTTGGATAGATTGTATGCTTTATTAATATACATCAATAAAAACTGATTTTAAAAGGGCAAATTAATATGTAGTAAAGAAAAATATCTTTCTGTATATAGAAATGCTTTGAAGCATGACAATAGCAACTGATATAATCCCAGTCTTTTATTTCTATTTATGGTCATTTTTTGGTAATATATTTTTGTTATTTTTTAAATGATACTTAGATTACACAAAAGTCACATAATAAATATAGGGGTTTTCCATATGCCTCACTCCCCACACCTCCCACATTTTCCCACATTAACAACACCATCCCAGAATCTTCATGATTGGGGAATGAACTATCGACTAAAGTAGACTTACTGGTATTCTACTATAGACTTATTCTGCTTCTAGCAATGGAAGAAATTATATCATTGATGTGGAGGCAGTGGCCACTGGAGGTTGTGAGGGCAGGGAGCGTTAAAAACATGTGTAATATGGGCACATTTTTGGGATTTGGGTATTGTCCTGAATGACATTGCAATGACAAATGCAGGCCATTATATATCCAGTCTTTTGTTCATGAATTATTCTGAAATGAAATCAGCAATAATCTTTTATACATAGCACAAAATTTTTATAGTTTTAATTTAATTTTTAAGTATAATTATACCCATTATTAAATGTACTCCAAGTATTTAAATGGACTTAGATACTATTGGGCAGATAGATAGAGCTATCTTGCTTGCAGTTGCAGACATTCTCTGTTCCTTGGGATGGACATTGCCCATCATCATGTCTTTGTTAGCTGTCCTGGGTGAGTCCAATGAACCAGAGAGTAGGTGTTGCAACTCTGCTGAAATTCACTGCTCAATTGGCAAGGGATGGACAAAGATTTAAGTCTCTGGGACAAAACATTTATCAGGTATAGTGCTAATTATAGGTTCAAATAAGAGGGACAGAAGAACCATGTGTAGAGAACCTATAAATGAGTCTAAATTTTTTACACTTGGGAGCATAAATTCCAAAGTAAGGTCCACTGACAGGGTGTAAATTTCCTGAGCTGTCTGCCACTATTTTAGTTTCTAGATTTCTCTAGATCCCTCAGGAGCCCCGCTATTTGAGGCACTGTTTACTGTGGCTATTAATGAGATCCTGCTGAGACTTATATAAGTGTACCTTTGGAGTGACCTCTCAACTCACTTTGAAATCTCTTAGCCATAAAAACTCATTCGTATTTACCATTTCCCCTTTTGGACAAGGTCTTTTTCCAGATGCATTGTTATTTGGCACTTGGTAATTATCCCTCCATGCCCTGAAGTCTCATCCCAGGGAGTCATGTCCAATGCAGTATTTGAGCAATGCTCTTAGGCAGTATATAATACTAGGCTAAGTTTCAATTTCACAAGAAAAGTTTTGTAAGTACAGTCATCAGTGTCAATGGCCTGGCAACATGTTCTGTCTTTGTTCACAAGACATTGCCCTTGCCCTTGGGGGATTCTTGCTGTCTTATTAGAGAATGTTGATATTCAATATGTAAATATGTAATTTTAACATGTAAAATAAGGTGGAGTACCAAGGTTATAGGAACTTTGTATGAGTTAGCTATTGAATTAGAGTTGGTATGAAATCACTTATGAATATTAAAGATTAAGGATATTAAATTTAAGCTCCATGTTAATGACTAAAATAGATATATGAAAACTACATGCAGAAGTAAGTGAGAAGAGACAAAATATGGCGCAAAACCAAACATCAAATAACTATATGATTAAGCACTAATGGAAGAATTAAAGTACAAAAATGGTTTAAGATGAACAAAAAACAAATAGCAAAATATCAGAAGAATCCTGTGTTATCTATAGTCACTTTAGATCTAAGTGGGTTAAACTCTCAAATAAAATGATAGAGATTCAGAGAATGGATGAAAAATAATATACTATTTGCTTTTTACAAGAGATTTACTTTGAACTTAAAACCAGAAATTGATTGGAAGTAAAATGATGGAGAAGAAAATGCCAAGGGAACGGTAATCAAAAGAGAGCAGAAGTAGCTATAATAATATCATATAAAATGGACTATAAGTCAAAAACTGTTAAAAGGGACAAAGAAAGTCAGTATATAGTGATAAAAGGGTCAATTCAAAAAGAAGACATAAAAATTAACAATTATAAATATATATGCACTGATCCAGAGAACCCATGAAAAAAGCTTGAAGAAAATATTGACAGATTTGAAAGGAGGAACAGATAGTTCTATATTAATAGTAGGAGACTTCAATACATTATAGTCAACAATAGATAGAACATCTACAGAGAAGTTCAATAAGGAATTAGGAGACTTATGTGATATTATAAACCAACTAGACCTAAGAGCCATATATAGAGCTTTCCCCACAAAAGCAGCAGAATACATATTTGTCTCTAGTGCACCTGGGCCTTTCTCCAAGTTAGACCAAATGTTAGGTCTGAAAATAAGTTTCAAATAAATTCTAAATTACCAAAATCAAACAATGCATCACCTCCAACAACAATGAAATGCAACTAGAAATCAATAACAAAGGGATAAGTGGGAAATTTCCAAATATGTGAAAATTAAACAACACACCCAAACAATGAGTCAAATGAGAAACAAGGGAATTATCTTGAGAGAAATGCAAATGGAAACACAACATACCAAAATTATGTCTGTAATTTTTCTGTAAACCTACAATTACTTTAATAAAAAGCAAATTCATGGAGGGAATTCCAATAAGGAGAAATTGGAAGGAAAACGGGATTCTTGGATCCCAAACAATGCTGAAACCCAGCAGGGTAAACTCCATGAAAACTAAAGGCCTGTGAGTAATATATAGGTCAGTGTTTTTACGAATGGGCCAAATGGAGCAGCAGCCGCATCCTTTACAAGCACTTGTGCAGTGACCATATTCTCTCCAAACACTGGGTCATACTCTCTACCCATTCTAAGCATGGAAATGGCAACCAGGCTCTTTACAAACCCTGGTTCAAAGGCCCCACTCTCTGGGATTATGGCCAAGCTCTCCACAAAACTCAGCACATAGGCCTCACCCTCTTTTACCAGGTTCTCCACAAACCTTGAAGCATAGTCTTCACACACTCCAAGGACTTGAGTAGTGGTCAGGCTGTCTGAAACCTGGGGCAAATACTCCCCATATCTTAGTGCTGGGGAAGCAGCACTCTTCCAGAACAGTATGGTGCAATGCACAACTCTTCCAAGAGCAGGGGTGGACCCATATTTTTCACAGACATGGTAGGCCCACACTTTTTTTTTGCCCCACTCCCACATTTTCCCATATTAACAACATCCTTCATTTTTGTGGTACATTTATTACAATTGATGAACATATATTGAAGCATTACTGCTAACCATGGATTATTGTTTACATTATATTTTAAACTCTGCTCCACACAATTTTGTAGTTATGACAAAATATATAATGGCTTGTATCCATCATTGCAATATCATGGAAGATAATTCCAATATCCAGAAAATGTCCCTATATTATTCCTATTTTTCCCTCTCACTCTCCTAAGGACCTCCTGTGGCCACTGACTCCATATCAATGATTAAAGTTCTTCCATTGCTAAAATAAAAATATGTGTATAGTAGAATAATAATAACTCTACTTTAATCCATTGTTCATTCCCAAATCTTGAGGACTTTGGGATAGTAATGCCCACTCTGCCTCTAATCGTGAGAGGGATGAGATCCCAAAGGACAGATAGATGGAGCTATCTTGCTTAGAGTTGAAGATTCTCTCTGTTCCTTGGGATGGGTGTTGTCCATAATCACCACCTCGTTAGTTGTCTTGGGTGAGTTCAATGAACTGGACTATAGATGTTGCAACTCTGCTGAGATTCAGGGCTCAACTGGCACATGGATGGACCAAAGATTTAAGTCTTTTGGACATACACCTATCAAGTCTAGTACTAACTATAGGTTCAACTAGAAGGGCCAGAAGAGCCATGTGTAGGGAAACCACAAATGAGTCTAATTCTGTCACACTGTGCAGCATAAATTCCAAGTTAAGACCCACTGGAAGGGTACCAAACTCCTGAGCTGTCTCCCCTGTGTATAGTGTCTGGATGTCTCAAGAGCCCTTTGGAGCCCTGCTATTTGAGGCAATATTTTCTGTGGCAGTCAATGAGATCATGCTGAAATATGCATAAGCGTAACCTCTGGAATGAACTCCCTATTCAATTTGAAATCTCTTAGCTATAAGAACTCATTTGTATTTATCATTTCACCCTTAGCCTAAGAATATCTCTTCACACCAGACATAAGCTTCCAATGTTATGCCATTGAAGTAATTCCTTCAATTTGTCTCCCTTTTATTCCAGGCTGGCAGTGGTACTGCTCATACAAATTACAAATTACACATTAGAAAATTTTTTGTCAGATTTGCATGCAGTTCAGAGGGGCCCAAATTATCAGTCAATTGAAATTTCCACGGATATTTCTGGCATAACTACATTTCCAGTACTGGTTTCCACTGAAATAGCTGCCTAGTTCCATGTTCAGTTAAAAATATACATAGAGCCCTATTCTTTTGGGACTCATATTTCAGAAGCTCAGAGAGGTCTCTGATAGAGCTGCTTCTGGTCCCAGTCTCATAAATCATACATTTCTTGATTCTTTTCATTTAGATTTCAATTTTCAGTTTATTCCTTTCCTCCCACATTTTACTATAGACTGCAAGGATCTACCAGGCTTCATTTTCTATACTTAGCTTGGAAATCTCAGCTAATTATCCAAGTTCATCACTTTCAAGTTCTACTTTCCAGGCAACATGAGAAATCATTTTTTTCCAAGTTCATCACCACTTTAAAATAAGGATTGCCTTTCCTCCAGCATCCAATAACACATTCATCATTTATTAATATTTCTAAGTACTCATTTGAAATTCCTTTAGCATCCATATTTCTACCAATAATCTCTTCAATGCAATCTAAGCTCTTTCTATGAAGCATATCACAATTCTTTCAGCCTTGCTCAATTACTCAATTCCAAAGTAATTTCTGCATTTTTGTTTTGGTATTTGCAATAGTAGCATTCCACTCTAGCAATAAAATCTCTTTTACTGTCCTAATGTGCTCAAGCATAATTCCATGAATTGTCTTAAAATAGAAATTTATTTGATAATGGTTTTGAAGATAAGAGTTGAAATCAAGGGCTCATTACATTGGTGCTTTCCTCCCAAAGACTGGAATTTTTTGTCTGGCTGCCAGTCATCCTTGGTCCTTGGCAACTCTGTTACATGAAAATACCAATGGCATTCTCTTCTAGACTCTCACTTCTCTTCCAGGTTCTGTTGATTTTCAGTTTATGGCTGCTCCCCCTGTGGCTTTTTCTCCATATGAATTTCATTCTGCTTATAAAGCCCTCCAGTAATAGGATTAAAACCCATCCTGATTGAGTTGGGTCAAATCTTAACATCAGTAACCTCACCAAAATTTCCTATTTACAAAGGGTTCACACCAACAGGAATAGATTAAAATTAAGCACATGCTTTTCTGGGGTACATAGCTACAAACCACCACAGCATGTCAGTGGTGACAAAGAACCACAGTTTTCATTTATCTGTGAATGTCTTACTATCTCCCTCATTTTTGAAAGATAGTCTCACAGTAATAAAATGGTTCATTGGCAAATGTTTTCTTTCAGCACTTTAAATATTTATCACACTGCATTTTGCCTCCAGGGTTTCCTATAAGAAATCAACACTATCTTTTTCAGGCCCTCTTGATTTTCTTTTGCAGGTATCCCAATATTCCTGTTTTCATTGATATTTAACTGAGTATTTTGTGCCTGAGAATAGTTCTTTTTTATTTTACCTTGTTTGTGGTTTGCTTATCTCCTCGAATGTCTTTTTAAAGCCTTTTACTAACTTTTTGCTGTTATTAATTTCAATATTCCTGCTCTCCCTTTCTCTCTCTTCTTCTGGCACACCCATAATGCACATATTGGCATGCTTGGTTATAACACTCAGATCTCTTAGGTTCTGTTCATATTTTTCATTACTTTTTCTTTCTGCTTCTTAACTTGAATCATTTCACTTGTCTTCTGTTTGAGTTTGCTCATCTTTCTCCTGCCATATACAAACTCCTGTTGAAACTCTCTAGGAAAGTTTTAATTTATTGTTGTTCTTCAATACCAGTATTTCTGTTTACTTCATTTGTAAAATGCTTATCTCTTTATTGAGAGCCTTATATTGTTCATTCAATTTTTCTTGATACCCTTTATTTCTTTCTGCATTATTTCCTATACCTCCTTGAAGCATGAGTATCTTATGTTTAAAGTCTTTGCCTTGTATATCCAAAGCCTATTCTTCCTCTTTGATGTTTTCTGGAATTTTATCTTGTTCATTTCAACCAGTCATCATTTTCTGTTTCTTTGTCTTGTAAAACTCTGTTGCACAATTTACATTTTAATAATTGAAAATGTAATCTCTGGAATTTAGTCCATGATCTGTCTATTCCTTACATTTGTTTCCAGATGGTGATATGACATAGACTTCCTAGAGTGCTAAGACTTAAGTAAAAGAAACAAAGCAATACAAACAACACCTTTCATAGTCTTAGCAAAATAGCTCTTCTTTGGCTGGTGTGCTACTTCAGAGTTTAGCTCTTTTGTCAAAGTCAGCAGAGGAGTATATGAAGTACAGTTTCTACTTGTCTTCTCTGAGCCTGTGTCTTGACATGGGCTTGTGACTTCATTTGACCATAAGAATTCTCTCAAGTTACAGGAATTTGAATGTCCCCTGTATTCCCTATGAAATATACTTTTTCCCCATCCTGAGTGCTCCATTGTATGATTTAAAGTAGGTAATACTTTGCCTTAGCCTATTTTGACTTAATTGCTTTCCATAACATGCTTCTGTCTGCAGTGAAAGTACTGGGAAAGCCAGCCAAAGAATAATTTCTTGGTTGAGTCTGGTTCATTCTGGCATGCTAGTCAGGCACCCCAAAATATACATAGGGATTACTCTGCCACCCCTGGAAAGGACCAAGAATCTACAATGGGAGCACAGGAATGCTCCACACCATTCTGTGAGGGGTTGGGGAAGGGCCAGCAAGGCATCATGAGTTTCTCCTACCATTTTATAAAGCTTTATTTGCCCAATTTGTCACTTGCCCAGTTACTACAACACATTAAATGTTTTCTTGTTTTGTTTTGTTTTTTATTCTAAGGAAGATGATTTTGCAAGTTTTTGCTATTTGTTCAAAGAGTCTCTGGAGCAACACACCCTAGAACACCTTATACCTACACCTTGGTCAACTGGAAACTCATATATAAACTTTAAAAAAAAAGTTTTAGATTACATAAATGTTACATTAAAAATGTAGGGGATTCCCGACCCACTCCCCTTCCTATACTTTCCCACATACCATCTTCCATTAGTGTAGTACATTTGTTACAATTGGTGAACACATACTGAAGCATTGTTACTAACCATGGACCATAGATTAGATTACATTATAGTTTACACTCTGCCCCACACAATTTTATAGATTCTGACAAAATGTATAATGCCTTGTATCCATCATTGCAATGTCATGCAGGACAATTCCAATGTCCTGAAAATGCACCCATGTTACACCTACTTTTCCCTCTCCCTGCCCTAAGAACCTCTGGTGGCCAGTGCCCTTATATCAATGATAGAAGTTCTCCAATTGCTAGAATAATAAGTGTATAAAAGAATAATATTAAGTCTACATTATTCTATTGTTCATTCTCCAATCCTGAGAATTTTTGGATGGTGATGCCCACTCTGTTTCTAATTTAGGTGGGGCTTAAATCCCATGGAGCACATGGATGGAAATGTCTTGCTTGCAGTTGTCGTACTCTCTGTTCCTTGGGGTGGTCATGGTCCAACACATAAGCCTTTTTGAGGCAACCTAATACTGGGCATGCTATTCCTTCTAGATCAGATATTATTTACGTTTTGTAAAAGTTAATAAGAGAAACAAATTCAATATGAGAATAATATTCCAGAGGAAAAATGACCCAGCAGAGAGATATGGTGCTAGCAACAATATTTCCAAATGAAGCAGAAAGAAAGTTAGAGTGGACACAAAATAAAGGAAGAAATATAATCCGTATGTTGTAGTGGTAATAATCATCATTTCCTGAGTCTCAGAAAGTACTTCTAATTTGGATTGAAATGTTGAAAAAACAAAATTCATGTTGCTACCAAGTATTCAGTAATGTATTATGTACACAGACACATGTTCACAGAAGCCTGATCTTTTCCTAAGATACAGAGGAACAAAATATTGGATGTATAATTTATTTAATTTAAGCAATTAATTCATTCCATTCATTCCAAGGATTCAAACTGTGTTTAAAGACCCAGATGCAAGTTTAAAACTTTATAAAATGCCTCCATTTTTACATTTGTGAAATTGTGTTGATCCAAAATGAAGACACTTCTTTCTTACCGTAATCTAACCAGGCTGTTGAGAGGGTTGTGGTATCTTATATGAGCAGAAACTTTTCCGTAATTAATCCTTATAGAAATTTACTTCTCTCCACTGTGTTTTCCCCTAAGGTACTCCCATGGCCATCTATATTCTTTCCTATGGTTTCTAGCAATAGATGTCTTTGCAAAATTATTTAAGTAAACTACATCTATGTGTTGTCAAACATCTGTGAGCAGTTATTTTTGGACTGGGGTAAAAATTGTTCAACCAAAATTGAGTGCATATCAATCAGTTATTTTGCCCATTTAGTTCCCAGCTTTAATCAAAATCATTTTTGTTTCACAAAAGTTTTTAACAGATATTCTAATTCAATTAATTAAACCAATTTATGATAAGTTTTTTATATGAGACTGGATCCATAATAAACAATGAGAATTGCTAGAAAATAGAAAGATTTTGCTCTAGGGGAGTTTTCATTTAGAGGTAGCTAAACATTGACCACAGGATGAAAATGGAGCAAGGTAGAGGCCTGGAAATCTTCTTTGAAAAACGAAATTCTGTTCAGGGTTACCATTAATTTACATTTACCCATAGTTACTGGCTTACAAATAATTTACCTGATTCTTTTTAAAAATCATTTTGTGGATATATCATTAATTTTAAATAATAACTGGGAAAACACACTAGACTTTCTGCATATATGTTGTTTCTAGATTAACTTTATTGCTATTACAATGTTATACAGTATTATTGCATTACTTTTTAGTGTATCATGAAAAAAATTCATTAGATTCACAGAAAAATAATTTTCCTTAACTGAGGAAGTTAAGACTCAGGTTTATGGTAAATTAAATTGGTCCCAAATATTTACATATTTGGGGCTGAGTTAAAATTACATTCATACAGTTCTCTTATTTCACACACAGAGCTGTCTCCTTAACAGACCATTGTGTCAGGATGTTTAGTTGTCCTTTTTTCAGACCATTAGCAGGTTGGGATATCTTAGTCTGATGGGGCTCAATACTCATAATGAAATGGAGCACCTTTGAATAATATTGCTTGAGGAGTTCTGGGTTATCTTGGTCAACCTGCTTCCATAAATTCAGCATTTTTGCCTTTCACGGTACATTAATATCTCTTTTGTGTCCAAATATATGGGTAACCTAAAATTCCAACTTATCATTTTGAGGCAATGCCATATTAGTTATATATGCTCTTGGAACCTTAATTGTAATTTCAACTAACATCAACGTAATTCTTCTTCTTCTTCTTTTTTTTTTTTTTTTAATTCAGAGCAGCTTTATAAGTAAAAGCCCCAAACTGGCAAAAACCAAATGTACACTAACCAGTGAATGGATAAACAATTTGTGGCATATCTATATAATCGAATACTACTCTGTAATAAAAAATAATATATCATACAAAATGGCTGAATCTCAAAATAATTATATTGAATGAAAGTAATCAAAGAACATACCATAATTCCACTTATATAACATTCTTTTAAAATGCAAAATAATCTTTAGTGACAGAAAGGAAATCAATAATTCTCCAGATTGAAAGAAGAAGTCGAGAGGTAGAGGAAGGGAGAGCTTATAAAGGAGAAAAAGGCAAGTCTTGTGACTAGTATGTTTATTATCTTGATTTTGGTGGTTTCAATGGACATTAGTATGTCAAAAATTTTCCAATTATACACTTTGAAATCATGCAGTATCAATTATCAATTATCCCGAAGTAAAGCTGTTAAAACAAAAAACAAAAGAATAAAAGAGGATGACAAGACAGGGGTGATGCCATATAAGAATATGATTCTTTATCATTGTTTTTCAAAATATATATGAATAGCTGGAATGAACTTTTGCTCTCAATTCAGAAAACTCTTGCTGAGGTTTCTAAATTCCTGTGAAGAGGATTTAGGCATATAGCTTCCCCTCCAATCCAGATTCGGCCAGTGTTAAAACTTTGGCTTCTGTAGGCAGTTTTAAAATTTGTTGTATTGTAGTTTTAATTGCATAATACAATTACATGGTTCAAAATTCAAACTATATAAAGAATAAACATTAAAAAGTTTACTTCCATCTATATACTCATGAACATTATTTCCCCCAATATGTAAATTTTATTAGTTTCATATGTATCCTGGCTGTTTTTCTTTAACAAATATCTGGGAGATTGTTTAATGAAGAAATGAGGAGAAATTTTCTTATTTTCCGTCTTACATGAAAGGTACCATACTAAACACGCTGTCCTGCATCTTACTCTTTTTCACTTAACTCTTAGAGACACTTCCATATGAGGTTTTTGTTTTTTAAGGTGCAGAGAAATCTCATCAGGCAGACATATTTTTTAAAGAAATCTCCTGTAAATGGATTTTTGGATTTTTTTTTCAATCTTTCATTACAAACCACATCGTAATCAATAATCTTGCACACACATTTCATAAATGTACCTACATAATTAACTTCCAGAGTGGGATTGAAGGTTTGAAGAATAAACATATTTGTCATGTTGAGATTACAAAATTACCTTCCCTGAAAGTTGTACCATTTTTAACTCCCACCAGCAATATGCAAGAAAAGGTTTGTTTCCTCACAGCCTCACTAACATAGTGTGTTGTCTAATATCTGAATTTCCACATATCTGTAGGTAAAAAATGGCAACTCAGTGTACACTCAATTGATATTTTGCTTTTTAGGAATGAAGTTGGGCATCTTTTCAAATGTTATTTCTATTTCTTTGTCTATGTACTAGTTATTCATATCTTTTGCCAAATTTTCTTTTAGAATGTTGGCCTTTTTCCTATTTCTAGTTGCTCTTTCTACATTAAGGAAATTCATCCTTTGTTTAAATGGCATAAGTTGCATTTTTTTTTCAATTTGTCATTTATCTTTAAAAATATTTTTATTATTAGAACAGAAAATCATGCAAAATACAGAGTCCCATATAACCTGCACCCACAAGTTTTCTCTATTATTAAAATTTTACATCATTAGTGTGGTACTTCTATTACAATTGACAAAACAATATTATTATTATAACTAGTCCATAGTTTACATTAGGGTTTACTCTTGGTATGGTACAGTTCTATTTTTTTTTATTCTATTCACATATATATCACCTAAAATATTCCATTTTAACCATTGTCCAGTATGCAGTTCACTGGTATTAAATTGCATTCACAATGCTGTACTGTTGCTTATCTTTTAAAATTTTTATCATGTTTTTTTCAAATGGATCACTCTTTTAGGATCTATTATCACTCTTTAGCTGTACATCTTGGTTTTCTCTGGTATGGTAAATCCCAAACTTCTGTATCTCCAGACTACATTTTGCCAACAGGGTAATGATGACACTCAGTTGATTCTTTTTCACTCTCCAGAGGGCCAGGAGCACATTTCCTGTGATATTAAGGACATCTCCTCCAAAAAGAGAGCACACCCATCATGTGGACACCAAACAGGATGCCCTGGGCTGTGGTGAGCTCGGGTTTCAATGCCCCTGGCTTCCTGAAGACCACCTATCAAAACTGCACAGACATTTGAATGGTCCTAGCAAGATCACATGGCTAAAGTTAGATAATCAAAAAATCTGGGTGACTGCAAACATAAATTGAATCAATCTCAATTCATTGATAGATATAAATATAAAACTCAGCACTTACCTTGACTGAGTTACTACATGTGAGCCAACTCAGTTTGCCAGGTATCTGAAGAAGGTCCCAATGCACAAAGTATGGACAGAAGATGAGCAAATATTAAAGGCACCAATTACGTGTTCTTGGATTTTTATCTAGTAATGGGATTGAATTTTTAATGAGAGACAATGTTTTTCTTCATATAGAAATTATAATTTATTGGGAAAAGTAACTAAATACGTAAATTTTAAAGTAAAATAAAAATTTAGAAGAAACCTATAAAGGTTTGACATAGGTTATTTGACTTGGTTATCTCTAACATCTCTAAAATGATAAAATTCATAGTATCGTTATATATCAATTTCATTGGGGAAGGAAGTCTTACCTTCTAACTGGATGACAATAAGGACTTCATGTAATAATAGATGCTTGAATGACATAAAAAGGAATTGCTAAGTTTAAAGGGCAAAATGTATGGAAAAGTGTGAATCTTAAATATATCTAAAATTAATAATAAAAACAATGATTTTAAAGATAGTTGTCACTAGGTTACAGCTAGAGATTAAAAAACTCAGAATTTATTCATTGATTACATTTCATTTTGTGTAAATGTTTATGAGAGAGAGTGTGCGAGTGTGTCTGTGTGTGCTTCCATGTGTGCTTCCTATGGGAAAAGAGAATGGAACTGTTTCTTCTCTATATATCTGGTACATATCAATTCAACCATCAATGTACACAAATACAGGTCTTTATTATACTATACAATTAGTTTGTCCTCACGTTACAAATAGTATGACCATGATATCAATTAATGGTCACTATCAAAACCAAGAGTAATTTACTCTCTTGAATATTTATTCATGAATCTTAAGGGTAAGATGCACATGAATCTTGTTTGACTATATGATTATGATAGGTCATAATATGAAGGCTTAGCATAGACATACTGCCATTTATTGCATCAATTCCTACACTCATTCTCTAAAAGACTAAGAATCTTCAGGTCTGGAATGATTCTCAAAGATCCCTCACTTGCATTTCATCAACTTCATGAAGTCTTGACCCTTAGCTAAGGTTTCCTTCAGTGCATGTTGTATGGTTTCTTTCTATTAACTGAAGATGAAGGGGTTCAAGGGAGGTGTGTTGACACTGGAAGGAAAAAAGAGGATCTTGTTGATGTGCAGGTTGCTCTTCTGTAAGGGACAGACATACACAAAGATGGAAATCCCATAGCTCATGGAGACCACTGTGAAGTGAGAGGCACAGGTGGCAAAGGCTTTGCATTGTCTTTGCCTGAGGGTATCTTCAGAATGGTGGTGATGATATAAGCATAGGAGACCACAGAGAATGAGAAGGTGCTGATGAGCAAGACAAGGGAGCTGAGGAAATCTAATAGCTCAATTACATGTATGTCAACACAGTCCAAGTGGAGGAGCGGGGCACCGTCAGTTAAAAAGTGGTTCATTTCATCTTGGCCACAATATGGTAGCCCTGCCTTAAAGACGGTGGTTGGGAGAATAAGGAAAAAGATGCCTACCCAGGAATGTATTACAGATGGACACAAAATGAAGTGGCCATAATCACACAGCCAAATAAGATCATAAGACATGACAGCAAAAAGGATAAACTCAGAGCATCCAGAGATGAAGTAGAAATTGAACTGGAAAAAGCATTCAATAAATAAGGTATTCTTCTTCCCTAACAGAAAGCCTGCCAGCAATTTGGGAACAATAAAGGACAGCCACCAAATAAGCCAATAAAAAACTGAAGAACAGGATGCCTCAAATACCCCAAATAATCTCTGTCACATGGTCTAATTGCCTCTCTTTGTAGGGTGAGAAACTCTTCTCTTAAGAGAGCCAAGGAAGAGAGCAAGAGTGAAATGCAACACTCATTAAAATAGAATCTTGTAAGACAAAAGGAGTTAGGTAATTTTATTTGTTTTTCCATTTCCATGAAAAATTAGCTACATGACTGTAAAATTCAGCTGATTTAAAAATTTTTGTAACTTCCAGAAAAAAAAAATGAAAATCATTGTTCCTTATAATTAAGACATATAAAAATTGAGTTCCATAACAGTTTGTTTCCAGCCCCTACATCTGTGTTTCATAACCCAGATGATAACAAAGCAGTAATTGCCATATTCTCACATACTGTTGACTGATATTTATCCTTAAGATAATTTGAAGAGAATTGCTTTTAATCAATATAAGCAATAAACAGATTTCTTTTCAATAATTAAGAATAACTTAATTTTTAACTGATATTACTTCAGCTACCTGGTTTACACCACATGTTGTAAATATTATGGAGTTGGTAAAAGTCTTAAATTTGTAGGGCAAAGAAAAACAGTGTACTGCATCTATGGCTTCATGTTTAACTACTGTGAGTAGATAGTACATCTCAAACAGTAATGACCACTGGCAATGAATTTGTTAATCATCCTTTACATATTTAAAGTTACTGTGTCTAGAAAATCTGAAATTCTACTAATACCTTCTTTATGTGTTATGGTAGTCTATGGAATTTAATCTATTATTAATGTAAACCTTTTAAATAGTAAATTAATAAAAACTTAATGGAAATATATTATTAGGCCATTAAATTTTAAATATTTGAGATTTTCTTGTAACAAATTTTTAGAATACATGAATCACTTTTGGTTATGATTTTCCTAAGCCTCCATAAATACATGTGCCTGCATTAGCCAGAAATATTTGAGAAAACACCTCTCTTCATAGAATGGTATATATTATTATATATAATTAAATTAATTGGTAGTTTCAGTTGACAGAGAAAATTACAAATTTGAAAATGACTTTAAAAATTTGCCATATTAAATGAAAACAAACACATATATATGCCTTTTTGATAGGAAAGCAGTATCTCAAAGGAGATCCTCAAGCCAAAGACAACTTGGGAAGAGTAATAAACAAATTTCTAAAATAATAAAGTAAAATAAAAGTAAAGAGCAGATATGATTATTTTAGAAAATAATGAAGCACCCAATGAAATCTAACACACCAGTTATATCAAAACACAAACATTGATTAAGCTCACCTAGTCTATCAGACAAAAAATAAAAAACAAAACAAAAATAAAAGTATGCTTCATTCACTTTGTAAGATATGAACATAAATACAATGGATGAAAAATTTATTCTTTTTAAATTAGTATGAATATATTTGATAATTTAAAAATTAATAATCATAAAAGCAAGTATCACAATAAAATTAGAAACAAATTTCAACGCAAGCTATAAAAAAGTTCAACAAGAAAAGAAAGAAAATATAAGTTGATGTAATGGAATAATAAATTTCCATGGCAGATGCAAATATCCATGAACATATGAGACAAGTAAGATCACATAAATATTTTCAAAGTATATGTAAGAAATACATGGAGTAATAGAGAATATTGGCATAATAAAATAATTTGTGTCTCTCCATGTTTTCTGATCAATAGATGAGTAAAAGAGTTATTCTAAGGATGATGTAATATTAATGAAGTCAAGCATTTAAAATTATATTATGAAAATACATTCAATCTCATGTTTGAGTGGTCATTAATTGAATCACTAGAGATAGAGAAATACAGGTGTTCTTCACTTATTTGAAATTAATATTAAAATAATTAAATTTATCCAAAATATGTGAATATATATAGCAATTACAAGTACTACCATGATTTTTATTTTTTGAAATTAGTCAAAATAAATTAAATACAATCTTGTAAAATAATTAATACAATTTAAATATCTACCAGTTTATGTTTACATACAATTAAACTACAGCAGTTTAGGATCAATATCTAAAACTCCATGAAGATATCATTCATATTATTTCATTTTATTTGTATTAGAAGTGGAAAGCAGAAAAATTTCAACACACGTAAATGAGATTCCAGTGTAGCTTATAATGTCATACACTAGTTGCCTTAAGAATCTGTGTTTAGACTATGACCATGGAGGTAGTATAAGGAATTATAAAATGGAAGGAAGACCAGATTCAAATATCACTATATTACTGCATAGTACTGAATGGGTCAAGGTCATTCTTAGTGTTACTCAGAGTGGGGTGGTTGAGGGGAGAATTGAGGGAGAGAGCCAGACAAAAAGAAAATGAAAGAGAAGGAGGCGGAGAGGGGCAGACAGGAAGAGAGGCTGAATGAGTAAGGGAGGATACATGGAATAAAATACTTAGGCATAAGGCCTTTGAGCAGGGCTTAAGGAAGAGTGACTACTAGAGTCACCAAGCAATGGAATAATGTCAGAAAGAAAAAAAAAGTTTGACTTTTTGGTTATTAAATCATTAAATTAATTTACTTATGATTATTTAAAATAAATATTCAAATAAATTAATCATACCTGTCAGGACTATACAATTTTCCCTAATATCTAATCCTCAAAGAATTCTCAGACATCTACTATGGGTTGAGACCATCTTCTTTTCAGGACTAAGGTCTCTGTATAATTTAGGAAATATTCCCAACAATTTTCCACGCTCCTTTTCTTAGACATCCAACTTTTCCCCTTAACAAACTCTAACCTTGTTATATAAGATATCTCCTTACACAGCAGAGGCTTCTTAGTTCAAGAAAAAGCAAGAGGAGGTTGAAATTTGTTCCATTTTTCTTTCTTTTGGAATTGGTCTTCAAAAACAAGAGAGGGCATTTCCATAGAAACCATTGAGACCAGATCACTTCTGAGGTTGGACTCCTTGAAAATTACGCCAGTACAATTCCAAATAACACACCTGAAAGGCCTCCCTGAGTTTAACAAGGCTTTAAAATTAACTCAGGTCCCTCAGGGTGAACCTTTTATCTAGGAAAAAAACAGCTTAGTTTCTACTCTCTACAAATTTTGCATTGTAAACTCCGTAATGAATCTATTCCACAGACTCAAGTAAATATAGAAAACTTTATTTTCCAGGAGGCTTTTTAAAAGCAAAGGGCCAAGGGATTTCAAATAATTTGAATAACAATTTTCATGAATATATGCATGCACGTGTATATGTATGTGTGCATGCATGTGTATTTGAATATAATTTATACTTATGCAATACCTCAGAGGTGTAGCTAGCTATCCTACAATATTGGAGAGAATGGAATACAGTCACTACTTATTTTCAGTATCTCTAATGAACATGCAAGATTATTTCACATACAGAAATCCAAGGATGTGAAATCCTAAGATCTACTATTAGGGCTGCCTCTTATGGTTGAATATATGTGTCCTGCACTAGATCTTTGGAGAGGGATTTGAGAGGGGCTGAAATCCACCAGCACCCACAGGACAGAGACTGCCTCTGAACTAGGACAGTGGGAAGTCTTTTGTTAAAGCAATGGCTCACTTGGGTTTCTTTTCATATGCAGAGCGATCATTTTCTCTAATTTCCACTGAAACTTCTTATGCACTAGTTGTAGCCTTGCCTTATATATATGTAAGCCTATTTTGACCTTCTTCTAAACTTTATGACCAATCATAACTAATCATGCATTACATTATTGATACACCAATAATTACTTGTGATGGACTATATAAAACTGTTCATTGATTTTGCTTATGCATATTCTGCTTCCTATAATATTCACTGCTTCTCTCTACATAGAATGAAATTCCCTTTTCATTATCTGACACTACTTTACACCCTTTTTTATATATCCTTTGGTCACAAGATGAATTATTAGTTACATATTTTAAATCCCAATACTATTCAATACAAAAACACACAAACATACACACATTTTTAGCATTTTGCCCATAGGTGACATTCTACATGTTTCAATGCTCTCCCTGTTACAATTGTTAATTATGTTGAGCATCAGGAAATTGTTTTACTCACTTTTGAAACCTCAGCATTTGGAAGAGTAACACATAGCATGCAGCTAAAATATTTGATAAATGAGCAAATGAATTTGTGAATGAATGAAAAAATTAACAAAGGAAACATTAAAAAGAAAAAATTAGATCCATTCTAATTCTGGTACCTTTATCGAATAGCAAAATTTGGGAAGTTTAAAGATCTTTCTGGAAGATAATTCCAAATGAATACTCTGCATATTACATTAGAAAGCTAAATTATAATATTGTTTCAACATATCATCCATGAAGAGTCTGGAGTTTAAGAGTGAAAGAGATATTAGATAGGACATAATTTGATAGATTCAAAAATAACATATAAATTCATAAATAAACTTATATAGGGTCCTATGGGCAAGATTTGAGAAGGGGGATCGCACGTATCTTCAACTTCAACAAAGTCTTCAACTCTGACTTGAAAGAAAGTAAAAATAAAAAAAAATACATGAGGGGATTTTTGTATTTACACTTCTTTTGAGTCAAAGTTGAAGACCAGTGGCTTTAGCTCATTTCTTTCCTTCCTCCTGCCTAATACAGACACTGATAATTTCTATAACTCATATACAGAAAATGGGGTTGTGAAAAATTCTCATTAATTTTGAGTTTTCATGTAACAGACAATTTACCCATTTGCAGTTTTTCAAGAATTTCATTTCCTTCCAGATATGGGTTAATACAGTGCTAATCAATGTAAATTTCAATTTCCAATCCACGCTCGATCATTTCATAATTGACTTATATTACTTCAAATTCCAGAATCACAAAATTAACCACTTTGAGAGACATCTCTACACTGTTTATTTCATATGTTCTATTTTTAGCTCTGCAAATAAATTTTATATCATTTAGAAGAGGAATCTGACTTTGTATGACTTCCATACTATACAAAATGTCTTCTTCAAAGTAAAAGTAAAATAAAAGGTAAATTCTATAGTGCTTGGCAGATTCATTTTGGAAGATAAAAAATGTTTCCCACACACAATTCAATCACAAAAGCTCTACAAATAGTTCATTACAAGAACAGCAAAACAACCTCCACTAAAATATGGGAATAACAACTCCATAAATTCATTTTACTCAATTTCATTCTAAGTAATGATCATTTGTTTTAGTTTACTATGGATGTTGTAAGAAAGTACCACAAACTACATGACTTAAAACAACAGAAATTTATTGTTTCACTGTTCTGAATGGTAGAAGTCTGAAGTTAAGTTTCCAGCAGGGCTATGATTCATCTCAGACCCATATGGGGAGAATCTTGTCTTGCCTCCTCCTAGCTTCTTATGGTTTGCTGCCAATCCTTGGTGTGCATTTACTTGCAGCACTTCAGTCTCTGCTAAAGAAATCATGTGGCATTCTCCTCTGTGTTTGCTGTTATCGCCTCTCTCCTTATCAGGATAGCAGTCATAGTGGATTAAGGCCCTCCCTAATCCAGTTTGCCTTCATTTTAACTAATAACGTCTTTGAAGGTTTTATAGCCAAATAAGGTCATATTTACCTGACTGGTGATAAAGACTTCAACATATGTCATCATAAGTTTCCCAATACTATACCAATTCCTTGATACCACATCAGAAGTTTTCAAAATAGTCTACCAATGCCCCCATTCATCACCAGGAGTTTTGAAAGTTATATCAAACATTCCCATATATTATAAGAGTGCCCCCATTACTCATCAAAAGTGTCCCAATACTAAACCTGTGCCCTCATCCATCACTGGAAGTTTCCCAATATTATATCAATGCCCCATTTCCTCAACAAAAGTTTTTTTTTTTTTCTGTTTCTTTTCTGTATTAGAGAAGTTGTTAGTTTACAGAACACTCATGCATAAAATATAGGATTTGCAAATATCATCCTCTTACTAACACCTGAAACAGTTTGAAATTTTATGAAACCCAGGGAAGATCATGTTCTTGGAACTAATCCATTCCTTTGGCTATGGGCCCTGCTTGTTACATTAGATTCAGTTAAATGACTTTTTTATTATTATTTTTATTTTTTCAAAGATACTTAGATTACATAAATGATATATTAAAAATGTTGGGAATTCCCATATGCCCCACTCCCTACCCCTTCCATACTTTCCCACATGAACAACATCCTTCTTTAGTATGGTACATTTGTTACAATTGATGAATACATATTGGGCATTGCTACTAAGTGTGGATTATGGTTTACATTATAATTTAAATTCTCTCCCACACGTTTTTGTAGGTTATGACAGGACATGTAATGGCCTGTATCCAACACTGTAGCATCATTCAGGACAATTCCAATGTTCCAAAAAAGCCACCATATTACACCTATTTTTTATTAGATTATTTTGATTAGATCATTTCAGGATCTTTGATTTGAATAAGTCATATAGGTGCTACCCAGGTTATATCTCCACCCTCTGATGGAGTGTTACATAACCTGGAGAACTAAAAGCAGAAACACACAGAAAAAGGCAGCTGCCATTTTACTCTGTCATGTGAAATAAGAATCCAGGGTCACCTACAGTCACAGAAAGACAACAAAGCCCAGAGAGTTGAGAGAGAGATCCTGGAGGCCAGAGGCTGGAATCAAGGGAGCACAGGGGCATGGAAAGAGGCCTCCAAGAGGATAGACCACAGAGCAGCTTGAAGCTGACAGAGAAAGTGGCCTGTAGGAGAAGGTTGAGACCCACATGGAGAGCCAACATTTTGCCTTGCCACATGGCAGGAATCCAGGATCTGCCAGCAGAATTGGTGTAACAGCATCTCTAATGATGCCTTGGTTTGGACATTTTCACAGCCATAGAAATGTAAGATTTTAAAACAAATAAATTCCCATTGTAAAAGCCAAACTATTTCTGATATTTTACTCCCAGCATCTTTAGCAAACTGAATCAACACCTCAGATTTGTGTGGAGTATATGTGAAAATTGATACCACATTTTTATTATTTTATTATATAATATATTATTATATAATTTTATTATTGTCTTTATTAGTATACTATTAATCATAGACCATGATTTTATTTAGTGTTCACTGCATATGCAGTTAGTTCCATAATTTTTAAAAAATATATTGTTACCATATATACAATTTAACATTTCCCCTTTTAATCACATTCAGAAATACATTTCAGTGTTGTAAATTACATTCACAATGATGTGCTATCATAACCACCATCCATTACCAATCATTTCCATCATTCCAAATAGGAACGCTGTATGTTTTAAGCCTTAACTGCACATTGCCGCCCCCCACTCAATTTCCTAGAAACCTATAACCTAAAGTCTGATTCTATGTGTTTGCTTATTAGAATTGTTTCAAATCAGTGAGTTCATATACAATATTTGTTCTTTTGCATCTGATTTATTTCACTCAACATGATGTCTTCAAAGTTCATCCATGTTTTTTGCATATATCAGAACTTCATTCATTTTTGAAGCTGAAAAATATCCCATTGTATCTATCTACCAAATTTCATTTATCCATTCATTGGTTGACGGAGAGTTGGGTTGTTTCCTTCTTTTGGCAATCATGAATAATGCTGCTATAAACATAGATGTGCAAATATTTGTTTGAGTTCCTGCTTTCAATGCTGTGGAGCATATAATGAGTAGTGGGGTTGACAGCTCAAAAGCCAGTTTTTAACTCAGCTTTCTGAGGAAATGCCAAACTGTCTTCTACAGTGTCTGCATCATTTTATATGTTTCCAGCATGACTGAAAGTTCCTATTTCTTGGCATCCTCTCTACCAATTGTTATTCTGTTGTTTTTTTTTAATAGGAGTCATGCTTATGGGTGTAAAATGGTATACCTTTTGTGGTTTTTATTTAAATTCCCTGATGGATAATGATGTTGAGTACTTCTTCTTGTGCTTTCTGGCCATTTGTGTATCTTATTTGGGAAGATCTCTATTCAAGTCTTTTGTCCATTTTTAAAATTGGGTTGTTTGTCCTTTTTGTTATGTTAAAGGTATCTTTATATATTCTGGATATTAAAACTTTATTGGTTATATGGTTTCAAAATATTTTCTCCCATATTTAAGTTGTTTTTCTTTCATGAGAAAATCATTTGATGTAGAATTTTTTTAAAAATTAAAGAAGTCCCATTTATCTATAATACCTGTACCACGACCATCATTTAAAGTATCCCATTGCTATATAAATGCCACAATTACACACTGAAAAATCCAGAATATTGTATCATTGACTCCATTCCTCCTAAGAAGTTTCCCAATATTATATGTCAGTTCTCTCATTTTTCTTCAGATGTTTCTTCACATTAAAGGTGTGGATTTCTTTTCACATAGAAATTTTCTCAATATTATATGAATGCCCCAATTCCTAATTGAAAGCACCCTAATGCAATATCAGCTCCCTATTCCTCATTTGAATTATAGCAATACGTCCATTCTCATTAGAAGTTTCCTATTTTACCAGTGCCCACATTCTTCATTGTTAAGTGATGCAATTCTAATAAAAAATTTTACAATATCATTCCAGATTCCCCATTCTTCATAGATGTTTCCCAGTATTAATACAGAGTATTGCCTCTACTCAGAGGTAATTTTTCAATAATATACAAGTACTCTGCTTCCTCACAAGAACATTCATAATATTATTCCAGTATCCCTATTCCTCATCAAAATTATCCCATGTCATTGAAACAAAACCAATCCTCAACGGTTTTCCAATGTCATCACCCACATTCTTCATCAGAAATTTCTCCATATTGCATGATATCATTTAATCCTTATCAGAAATGCCACACATTATGCAATTCCCAAATCCTTATATCAAGTTTCTGAATATTACATTATTCTTATCATCTTTGTTATATTATATTATATTAGTGCACAATCTCTCCTAGGAATTTTCACACTATTTTACCAGTGTCACACTATTTTTTTGTTTTCTGTATTACTTTTTATTTTGAAATAAATTAAAATTAGAGTACAATTGAAAAAATAATGAATAACCTATATAGAGAACTTCAACATAATACCCCTAGATAATGAAATTTACCAATTTTAACATGTTACCACATTTGGAATTCCCTTCCTTCTTCCCTCCCTCCCTCCCTCCTTCCTTCCTTCTTTCCTTCCTTCCTTCATTTCCTTCCTTCCTTCCTTCATTCCTTCCTTCATTCCTCCCTTCCTTCCTTCCTTTCTTTTTCTTCTTTCTCTATCATCTATCTTCTCAACATTTGAGAGTACATTGTATTCATCATTCTCTTTGAGAAGATTACTTCCTCTTACATTTCCTAAGAACAAGGATATTCAATTAAGTAACCACAAAGGGTACAGTTATCAATTTAAGAAATTTAACATTGATAAAATTTTTACAGAATATATGCCAGATTTTTTATATTTCAATGATAATGTGCTTATGAGCCCTTTTTCCTCCATTTTTAGGTATAGTGCAGAATCATGTGTTGCATATAATTTTCATTATCTCTTTAGCTCCTCTTCTTATTTAGTTGTGAAAATGCATTACATATAAAATTTATCGTATCATCCACTCTAATCCAAAGCACACCATTCAGTGGAGTTAATCACATTCACAATGTTGCATTAACCTCATCACCATCTGTTTCCCATCACCTGAAAAAGAAAAATTGCATTCATTAGGCATTAACTCTTCATTTTCCTTCCTACCTGCCCCTCACAAATTGTATTCTATTTTCTTAGTTTGTATATTCTAGCTACTTCATATAATGGAATCTGAAATCTCTCTTTCTTTTTGTCAGACTAATTTCACTTAACGTAAGGGCATCAGGATTCATACATGTAATGTCATTCATCAGAACTTCACTACTTTTTAAGGCTAAGTAATATTCCATTGTGTTTAGATACCACATTTGCTTGTCCATTCATCTGTTCAAGGATATTTTGTTGCTTCCACTGTTTGGGTACTGTGAATAATGCTTATATTAGCATTGGTGTACAAATATCCATCTGAACTCATACATTCAATTGTTTTTGGTATGTACTTGAATGTGTGATTGATGAGTCATTTGGTAGTTACATGTATAACATTTGAAGAACCTCCAAACTGTTTTCCATAAAAGCTGCAACATTTTACATCTCCAACAATAATGTACAAGGTTTTTATTTCTCCACATCATCAACAGCACTTATTTACTGTTTTGTTTTCTTCTATTTTTTTAAAAAATCATCCTAGTTGGTGTGAGGTGGTATTTTATTGGGGTTCTAATTTACATTTTCCCTATGGCTAATATTGGTGAGGATTATTTCTTGCACTTTTTGGCCATCAGTATCTCTTATTTGGAGAAATGTCTCTTCAAATTCTTAAACAATTGATATTAAAATTTGGTTATTTTTCTGCATTCTTAATTTGTATATCTTCTTCATATAATCTGGCTATAAAACCCTTTTCAGATATATGGCGGTCAAATATTTTTCTCCCATTTTCTCTGTTGTTTTTCCCATATCATGATAATGTACTTTAATGCACAAATTTTAATTTTTGTTAATTCTATTTATCCATATTTTTCCTTTGTTTGCCCTTGCTTTTGATATAAAGTATAAGAATCCATTCCCTAACACAAGATATAATTGAGATCTCAGCATGTTTTATACTAATTGTCTTATAGCTTTAGCTATTTCTTATACATCATTTATCCATTTGGAGTGATAAATGATTGTGAAGAATCATATTCCTAGAATATAATGTCTGGACTTCCTGGAAGATGGTGTTGAAGCAGGTAGGCAGAGCTCAACTCTCACAAAAACAATGGAGAAAAAGGCAAAAAGCTATCCAAGTGAGCTATTTGGGGATCTGCACCCCAGGAGAGTGCTGTGAATAATCCAGGAGGGAGATGGACAGAGAAACAAAGAGGAAAAATGAAAACCATGAGTTACTCACCCCTGTGGCAGGGAAAGGTACATATACTCCACCCTCGGGACAAATAACCTTAATAAAACCTTTGGTTCACTGCAGCCAACTGAGTGGGAAGAACATTCTCCCACCGGGGAAGAAGAAGGGTCTGGGGGAGGACAAAGAGAGGCTTCTCCTCAGTGAGTATGGGCACCTGATCTTCCTTTGAATATCAAAGAGATCCCAGCCAGCCCAGAAGTGGCCCCAGGGAGAGGGAACCGGGATTTTATCAGGCAGGCTGTAACATCCAACCACCCTGAGAGAGAGACAGAAGAACTAGGTCAGTGAAGAGGTAGGCATAAACAGGCACATAACCAGCCTGGGAGAGAAGGAAGCCAGGAGAGACAGCCAGCAAGCAGTTAGAATACCAAAATGCCTAAGGAAAAGGAGGCAGGAAGATTCAGATAATCTTTCAGAAGTCTACTTAATCTGTGGAGTGGGTGCTGCTCTGTGTAGGAAAGCCTGCCTTACATATAGGAGTTCCAGGTTGGATTTCAGGTACCTCCTAAGAGAAGGGAATGCCAGAATGATGCATTGGTTTCTCAGCCACCTATCAGGCACCTTATGACAGGGAAATTATAACCCGAGATTATTATTTTTTTGATTGTTCAATTTATACATTGAGGTTTTTTTGTTTTAGGTTTTTCTATCTGTTATTTTCTATGATTTATCATTTTTTATTCTTTATTTTATTTGCTTAAACTGGTTACTTTACTTGTGGAGTGCAGGCTGCAGGGTGATTGATTGAACACCACTTGCAGCTTGAGAGGGTTCCTAGGGGCTAAAATGGAAGGCTGTTTTCCTGGGTAACTTTTTTTCCTGTTTGTAGTATTTTCTCTTTCTTTGTTTCTTTATTTTTCTTTTCCTTACTTTTTTCTCATTTCTTTATTTCTTTTCTTTCTTGGATTTTTCACTCTAACATTGATTTACATCCATTCCATCATTTTTCCTATCTTTTTCTTGTTTCACATTTTAAAATATATATTTAATTTTTTTAAAGACACTTAGATTACAAAAATGTTACATTAAAAATGTAGGGGATTCCCATATGCCCCACTCCCTGCCCCTCCAATACATTCCAACATCAACAACATCCTTCATTAATGTGGTATATTTATCACAATTGAAGAACACACATTGGAGCATTGCCACTAAGTGTAGATTACAGTTTACGTTATAGTTTAAACTCTATCCTGCACAATTTTGTAAATTATGACAAGATATATAATGGCCTGTATCTTTTATTCCAATGTCATTCAGGACAATTTTGATGTCCCAAAAATGTCCCCATATTACAAGTATTTTTTCCCTCTCCCTCCCCTCAGAATCTCCGGTGGCCATTGTATCCATATCAATGATAAAAGTTCTTCCATTACCAGAATAAGTATAATTATATAGTAGAAAGGCAGTAAGTCTACTCTAGTCCATCTTTCATTCCACAATCTTGAGGATACTGGGATGATGATGCCCACTCTGTCTCTAATTGAGAGGGGGCTTAGATCCCATGGAGCAGATGGATGGGACTATCCTGCTTGCAGTTGTAGACTCTCTCTGTTCCTTGGGATGGACATTGTCCCTCATCATCTCCTTGTTAGTTGTCCTCAGTGAGTTCAAAGAACTGGAGAATAGGTGTTTCAACTCTGTTGAGATTCAGGTCCCAACTGGCACATGGAAAGCCCAAAGATTTATGTCTCTTGGACAGAAACCTATCAACTCTAATACAGAGTATAGGTTCAAATAGAAGTAACTTAAAGTTACTTCCTTACCAAAATCTGTTGCTATGTTTAAAAGATGTTTGGTGATGGCTGTGAGGGTTCAGACTTCCTCTTCCTCTTAAGGCTACATGGGCACAGCTTCTTCCAATCTCAGCTGTAGTTTGGAGGTCTCATTTCATTTTGGGCTCATCTTCTCTGTTCTCTTCAGAAGGTCAGCTGCAGAATATCAGACTTGTCTCACCTCCCAGGGCCCCTGCCCTGTCTATTGAACTGTCTCTCTTTCTCTGTGTTCATCTCCATATATCTACTTCCATGTGTGAGACTGTTTCTCAGCCCACCAAGGGGGTGGGTCTCAACCCTGCTTGACTTAATGATGTTTTCAAATCAAAGCCATAATCTTGATGTAATCAAGTAAACATAAGCCTTTGAATTTAAGAAAATCAAAGGGTACCATGCCCAGAGAAACAGACTAGTTTACAAACGTAATCAGTACTTCTTTTTGGAATTCATAAATAATATCAATCTGCCACATTCCACCCTCTGAATTCCAAAAATATATTACAATATTCCAAAAAACCTGAGATAGTAATAATGCTAAGTACAAAATCATATCACAATCAATTTAAATAAATAAAGTTTGCCTTGGGGCAACATCCTTTCAGGATGTAGACCTTTGAAACTGACAAAATGATTCATCTGCTTACAATATACAAAGGGACAAATGAATGATAAGCATTTGCATTACCTAAGGAGAAATTGGAAGGGAAACATAAGTCACTGTTCCCCTTAAGTTCCAAAACACCGTAGGGCATACTTCACTAGATTTCAACATCTGAGAGTCATTCTCAAGATGATGGCTTCTTCTCCTCCTTGGGGCCTCATGGGGACCCATACTTTCCACAAGCTTGCAGAATGAATATTTTCTTATTTCCATCCTCACCAATCATCTAGGTGACAACTGAGTTCCAGACTTCACCCTACAAAAACATTGGGGTGATGTCACACATCCCCTGAACTATGGGGAACAAGTTCACCAGTCTCAGAGCACTGAGGAGTTGACATCACTCTCCCCAACTCTTGGTGAATGTGTTCCACCCTCTCTGTAGCCTGAAGCTTCAAAACTCTCCCTGAACAGCAGGATGGAACATCCATCTTCTTCAAATGCTGGGGCAAACTCAACCTTTCCATACACATGGGTGAGGTTCTTCTCTTGGCCCAAACAGATATCTTAATTCCAGACCTTGGTTTCCATGATTTTCCTTTTAAAACCATTTCCCTTTCACTTCTTCCTTCTATGTCTCTTTCAATCCAGGCTGACAGTGATTTTATTCATACAGCTTTCTCAAAAAGCTTATTGGTTTAGCATGCAGGAAGTAGGGGTCCAAGCCATCAGAGAGTAAGACTTTCCACAAGTCCTTCCTAGATAACTGCACTTTCAATTCTGACTTACAAGTTCCAAGTTTAGTTAATTTCTTAAAGGGGGCATTATAGTCTGGGGGCTTGATTTACAGAGGCTTGGAATTTCTGGAATCACTTTCAGTTTTCTTTGTACCCAACAATTCAGTTATCAGTTTATCTCTTTCCTCTAACATTTTTGCTATAAGCTGCAAGGAGAAGGCAGGCTGCATTATCCACATTTAGTTTGGGTAAATGTCCAAGCTCATACTTTTCAATTTCTACCTTCCATACAGTATCAGGAGTCAATGTTGCTAAGTTCTCTGTGACTTTAAAACACGGATCATCTTTCTTACAGTTTCCAATAATAGTTTCATCATTTACTTCTAAGTCCTCATCAAAAGTCTCTTAGCATCCATATTCCTATCAACAGTCTCTTCAAAGCAATGTAGACCTTTTTTATCAAGCATTTCACAATTGCTCCAAAAAGTACCCTTTACCCATTTATAAAACCATTCCAGCACTTTGGTAATTGCAAGAGCACCACTCTACACCCAGTATCAAATTCTGTTTTAGTTAGCCAAAGGGGTACTGATGCAAAGTACAAGAAATCTGTTGGCTTTATTAGATTATTTATCTGGGGTGGAAACTTACAGGTACAAGGCCCTAGATAATCCAACTGAAAGTTATTTCCTCACCAAACTCTGTTACTATGTGTTGAAACAAGGTAATGGGCAATATCTGTGAGGGTTCAGCCTTCCTCTTCCTTCTTCCACAATCAAACAACTGGTCAAATGCTCTCTGTAGCACTTTGATATTATTTATGAATTATTTATTTTTATAAATTCCAAAAAGAGATATAGATTATGTTTGTAAACTGGTCTGTTCCTCTGGGTGTGATACAGTTTGATTTAAATTCAAAGGCTTTATGTTTAATTGATTAAACCAAGATTAGGGTTTGATTCAACCACACCTCAGGGTGTGCAGTTTTTAGTACCTGCCCCCTTGGAGGGCTATATAAGTGGACACTCAATCAAGGAGACACACAGAAGTAGATACACAGAAAAGATACACAAAGGATACTGTGGCCCTGGGAAGAGATATAAGCCTGATAGTTTATAGATATCCTTATGTAGAGAACAGCAGCTGAGCCCATAAAGAAACAAGACCCACAGGAATTGAGAAGAGCTCTATGCCAGCCAACAGCTGAGATTGAAAGAAGCAGGGACCCTCGGAGGTTTGGGTGAAGAAGTACCTCTTATTGTACCATGAGTTGGACTCTTTGGGGCCTTTTAAGATTTTACCTCAAATAAATAACCTTTATAAAAGCCCACAGATTTCTAGTACTTTGCATAAGCACTCCTTTTGCTAACACAGTTACCTATCTAGGCTATACTAAGGAATGACTGTGTGCATTTGAGAAGAATGCTTACTTTGTTGTTTGTGGATGAAGTGTCTATATCTTTTTCCCTATATCTATTAGTTCTAGTTTTATAATATTGTTCAAGTTCTCTATCTTTTTTTATCTTATGCCTGGATGAACTATCTCTTAATTAAAGCACTTTACTGAGGTCTACTATTAATGTTGAACCATGTATTTATCCTTTCAAAATATGAATGTTTGTTTCATTTATTTTAAGGCTCTACTTTTATGTGCATAAATTTATAATTGTTACATCTTCTTGATGAATTGACCCTTTTTTAAAATTTATTATTATTTTTTAAAAAAGATATTTAGATTACATAAATGTTACACAAAAAATTTAGGGATTCCCATATACCCCACCTCCTATACCTCCCACAACCTTCCACATAAACATCCTTCATTAGTTTGGCACATTAATTGCAATTGATAAACACATCCTGGGGTTTTGCCATTAAACATGGGCCATAGACCCTTTTAACTTCATATTGTGCCTTCCTTGTCCATTTAAAAATATTTTACTTAAGCCAACTTTAGTTGGTATTAATGTAGCTACTTCCACTCTCTCTCATTGTCCAAGTTTTATTTTAATAGGTTTTATCTTTTGGAGTTCATTGAGCATCTTGGATGAATATATTCATGTCTTTTGTTAAATTTGGGAAGTTTTCAGGAATTATTTCTTTGAATATCCTCTACTTTTCTTATCAAGTTCAAGGATATTTTCTTCTGTTAGTTCCATTCTGCTCTTGAACAATTTTTATTTTCTGTTACTGAGTCTTCAGCTCTGTTTGGTTCCTTTTCATGGTCTTCATATCTATATTGATATTCTTTCTGTGTTCATCTATTGTTTTCTTGAATTCTTTTTCAATTCTTTTTTCATCTTTTCCTTTATCTATTTTAGTATATTTAGTACCATTTTATAAAAATATTTCTCTTGAAAGTCTCAGATCTCTACCTTCTCATTGATATTTTCTTTTGCTTTAATCTTTGCTTTTGCCTGAGCCATTACTTTCTGTTTCTTTGTATGTTTTTTAAATCTAATTCCACTTTCTTTTGATGAACATTTTCAAGGATGTTTTCCCCATCATTCACTTTCAAATTACTTGTGTCTCTGAATATAAGGTGAGTCTCTTACAAACAGGATATAGTTGGGTCATGCTTTTTGGTCCATTTTGCCAATCTCTGCCTTTTAACTATAATGTCTAATTCATTTATATTTCATGTAAATACATGATAGTGCAGGATTCCTTCTGCAGTTTACTCTTTGGTTTTCATAAGCTTTGCTTTTTTTCCCCTTAATTCTTCCATTACTGCCAATATTTATATTTAGTTGATATTTTGTAATGAACACTTTATAAATTCTTCTTCTTTTTGTGAATTATTTTCCTATATTTTTATATTTATTTATTTATTTATTTTTAATATATTATTTGTTTTTAAAAGATACTTAGATTACATAAAATGTTACATAAAATATATAAGGGATTCCCATAAGCCCCACTCCTCAGACCACCCTCTTTTCTCCATATTAACAACTTCTTTCTTTAGTGTGGTACATTCATTGTAATTTATTAAAACATTTTGAAGCATTGCCATTAAGCCTGGATTATAGTTTACATTGTAGTTTATACTGTCTCCCACACAATTCTGTAGGTTATGGCAAGATATATAATGGCGTGTATCTGTTGTTGCAATATCACTCAGGTCAATTCCAAGTCTGGAAAATGCACCCATATTACACCTCTTTTTTCCTCTTCCTGACTTCAGCACCTCCAGTGGCCACTGTCTCCATACCAATGATATAATTTCTTCTATTGCTAGAATCACAATAAGTCTACAGTAGAATATCAGTAAGTCCCCTATAGTCCATACTTCATTCCCCAATCGTGAAGATTCTGGGATGGTGATGCCCACTCCACCTCTAATTGAGAGGAGGCTTCAATCCCATATAGCTGGTGGATGGTACTCTCTTGCTTGCAGTTGTAGACTTCTTGTTCCTTGGTGTGTTAATTGTCCATCCTCACCTCCTTTTTAGTTGTCCTGTATGAGTAAAATGAACAGGAGAATAGGTGTAGCAACTCCACTGAGGCAAAGGGCCCAGCTGGCACATGGACAGCCCAGAGATTAAAGTCTCTTGGGCCTACACCCACCAACTCCAGCACCATAGATTCAAATAAAAGGGACAGAAGACATATGTGTAGAGAAGTCACATCTGAGTCCAACTCTATCACACTCAGGAGCACAAACTCCAAAGTAGGGCCTACTGGCAATGAACCAAACTCTGGAGCTATCTGCCATGAGCATAGGACCTAGGTGACTCCAGAGCCCTCAGTAGCCCCAGTATTTGGGGTAGTATCTACCTTGGCCATCTATGAGATCCTGCTAAGACATGCATAAGTGTTACCTCTCTGATCACCTCCAGACTCACTTTGAAGTCTCTTAGCCATATACACTCATTTGTATTTACATTTTACCCCTTTTATTCAAGGTCTTTTTCCAGTTTTATCACCAGCTGGTGCTTGGTAGTAATCCCTCCTTGCCAGGGAAGATCATCCCTGGGAGTGATATCATTTGCTGGGGGAAATGTAATGCATTTAATTGCTGAGTTTGGCTTAGAGAGAGGCCACATTTGAGCAACAAGCAGGCTTTCAGTAAGCAACTTTAGGCACTCTGCAACACTAGGCTTAGCTGCAGATTCAAGAGCAAAAGGCATAAGCATAGTCATCAATATCAAGGGCCAATCAATGGACCAATTTTCTTCACTAGTCATTGCCCCTGTACATGGGGGATTGTTGCTGTTCCATTAGAGAATGTGGCAGAGTTCTTTTGGTTGTTGTTTGAATCTCCAACCACTGTGGCAATGCCCCATGAATATTTGAACATATTTATGTACCTTATATGTATGCCCAGGTGAACTTCCTCCCATTTATCCCCCATCACTGACACCCCACACCATTGATCCTCCACTGCCATAGCTGTAACTTATATTTTCATTTTGATGATCATGGGGCTTAAGTTTAAGATCATATATAAAACAATTTCATTTGGTTTGATATCAACTTAACTAAAAAAAAAAAAAAAAACACAAATTATATTCCTATAGTCCTCTCTCTAACCCTTCCCCAAATTATGGAGGTCTTATCACACTTTTATGCCATAATGAATAAAAAAAATATTGATATATCATTATTTCATGCATTCCCATTTTATTTTATATAGGAAGTAAAATTTCAGTTACAAATTAAAAAATACAATAGTACTGGTGTTTATAATTACCCATGTCTTTATGAGTAATTTAATTTTCTCATGTGGCTTTGATCTATTGTCTCATGTCCTTTCTCTTCAACCTGAAAATATATTATTAGCAATTCTTTTAGGTCTGGTCTAGTAGGGACAAACTTTCTCAACTTTTGCTTAGCTGAGAATTTCTTAACCTGTCCCTCATTTTTGAAAGACAGTTTTGTATTTATAAAATTCTTGATTGGCAATTGCTTTCTTTCAGAAATTCAAACATGTCATCCTACTGACTTCTCGCCTTCTTGGTTTCTGATGAGAAGTTTACATTTATTCTTATTGTGTCTCCCTTGTATGTGATATGTTACTTTTCTCTTGCAACTTTCAGAATTCTCTCTTTATCTTTGGCATTCAACAGTTTGATATAATATGTCTTGGTGAATATTTACTAGGTTTATCCTGTTTGGAATTCATTTAGCTTCTTGAATGTGTATATTTGATGTCTTTCATTCAAAGTGGGAAATTTTCAGGCATTATTTCTTAGAATATTCTTCCTCCCCTTTCATTCTTCCTTTTCTAGGATGATCACAATAATTATATTGCCATTTTTATAATGTTAGTTTTTCAGGTTCCCTTCACGTTTCTTCATTATTTTATTCTTTCTCTTACTCACACTGAATTATTTCAATTGTTTATCCCCAAGTTCATTGATTTTTCTTTCTTCCGTTTCCAATCTGCTGTTGAGATTCTCTAGGTGCATTTTATCATTTTTTTTTTTTTGTCAAAAGATTACACATGTTACACCAGTTCTCCATGTTTCCTTTGAAATTTCCCTTAGTTAAACCAACATCCTCATTCCTCTTTTAGCATTTCCCAATATTATTTTAGTACACCTATTCACCATAAATATCGATTTTTTTCTTATTATTATAGGTCCCACAAACCTCATTGGAATTTTCATTAAAAAATTCTAGTGTTCCCATTCATCATCAAAACTTTCCACCTATAATATTCCTCTCATTCTTCACCAGATATGTAAAATTTTACACATATATTTACAAATTTACATTCATTTACTAATTGTTCATCAGGCATTCTACATATTATAGCAATTCCCACATTGACCATTTAATATGTTGTAGTGTGATGCCAGTGCTCTCATTTTACTTCAGAATTTTCCTATTATGTGAGTGCCTCTTTCCTCATGAGACTATGGTGATAGTGTATCTGAGCACAATCCTCATCAAAATTTGTCTATATTATACCAGTGCCCTCATACCTCACCAGATAGTCCCAGTATTTTACCACTGACAGAATTCTTCATGTTTCTCAATATTATAGCAGTCACCATTTTATTCACAAAAAAATAAGAATATCCCCACTTTCATTTCTCATTTTATTATTTGGAATATTCACTTTCATTTTTTAGTCAGTCTCATTAAAATTTTATTAATTTTGTCAAAATTGTCAATGTTACTTCATGTTTCATTTTCTTTCTCTACTACTTTTCTATTTTATATTCTATTTCTCTTCACTCAAATATTTATTATTTTCTCTCTTCTATATTTGACTTTAGTTTGGTCATTCTAGTTTCCTAAGATAGAAAAAAATGTTTTTAATTCCCACACATCTGTGAATTTTCCAGTTTTCCTTCTGTTATTGATTTCTAGTTTCATTTCATTGTGTCTGTATTGACTTCTAGTTTCATGTTATTGCCTTCAGAAATGATACTACACAACTGCCATATTTTTATATTTATTGAGACTTTTTTGTGTCTTAGCATATGATTTACCATGGAAAATGTTCCGTCTGCACTTGAGAAGAACATGTATTTTGCTTGATTGGTGTGAGAAATTTTATATATTCATATATTAGATTTATTGGTTTATAACATTGTATAATCCTCCATTCCCTTATTGATCTTTTCTATACATCATTGCAAGTGAGATATTAAAGTCTCTAATTACTGCTATTCTTTCAATTTTAGCTTCATCTATTTTATGACTCTCTTGTTAAGAGCTGTATGTTAAAATTGTTTTATTTTACTGGTAAATTGACACTTTTATAAGTATGTAGTTTTCTTATTTGTCTCTTGTAACAATTTCTGACCTAAAGTCTGTTTTGTTTGATATTAACATAGCTACTGCTGCTCTCTTTTGGTTACTATTTTCATGGAATATACCTTTTCAATTTCAAACTATTTGTGAATTTAGATGAAGTGAATCTTTGTACATAGCATGTAGTTGGATCCTGTCTCTTTTTTTTCACACTCCCAATATATGTATATTTTTTGAGGAATCAGGGCCAGAGATTGAACCCAGGATCTCATACGTGGCCAGCTGGTGCTCAGCCACTGAGCCACATTTGCTCTCTTGTGATGGCTTTTTCATTTGTTTGCTTGTTGTGTGTGTGTGTTTCGTTGTTGTTGTTTTTAAGGAGCCACCAGAAAGTGAACCGGCGAACTCCCATGTGGGAAGCAGGTGCTCAACTGCTTGAGCCACATCTACTCCCCCAATATATAACTTTTAAATGGACAGTTTATTCTGTTTAAATTTAGAGTAATCCCTTATTAGGAAGAATTACTTTTGCCATTTTGCTATTTGCAATACATACATCTTAGATTATTTCTATTTCTCTCTTCCTCCATTACTGTCTTCTTTTTATAATAATTGAATTTTTGTAGTGTAATGATTTGACTCCCCTTAAATATCCTTTTTTGTGTAATTTTAGTTAATCTCTTAGGGGTTTCCCAAGGGATTACAAATGACATCTTCAGCTTAAAACATCCAGGCTGAATTTATAAAATTCAACTTCAAATGCATACAGGAACTCTGCTCATATACAACTTCATCACCCTCCCTTATTTGTCATTGTGAAAACTTACATCTTTATACATGTGTTCCCATTACAGCAGATTTATATTCACTGTTTTTTACATTTGCTTTTTATTTCTCTATTAAATTTATATGTATAAAGAAGTTATATATTAAAATTACAATAACTGACTTTTATATTTACCTATGCAATAACCTTTGCTATGCTTTCTTATTCCTTTTTATGGCTTAGATTTACTCTCTGGGACCATTTCATTTCCACCCTAAAAACACCTTTTACCATTTAACTTAAAGCATTTCTACTAGCAGCAAACACTCTCAGCTTTGTTTTTCTAAGCATGACTTAATTTCTCCTTCATTTTTGAAGGATAGTTTTCTCAGATATAGAATTCTTGGTTAAGAGTTTTTTTTTTTTTTTTCTTCTTTCAGGACTTTAAATATGCATCCCCATGCTTTCTAGCCTCCATTGTTTATGAAAGTATTGACTTATGTTATTGAGGATCCCATGCATATGGTAAATCACTTTTCTCACTGCCTTCATAATTCTGTCATTGGTAGGTTGTTGTTGTTGGTGGTTTTTTTTGGTAAGTGTACAATTCAATGGTTCTTAAGTCACAGAGTTGTGCAATCCCCCCCCATAATCAATTTTAGACCATTTTCATGACAACAAAAACCAAATTCTCATCCTTTAGTTATTATCTTACAATCCCCACATACCACCACTATCCCCAGGAAACCATTAATCTGCTTTCTAGCTTTATGGATTTGCCTCTTAGGGACATTTATATGATTGGAATAATTCAACATGTAATGTTTGTTGACTGTTCTTTCACTTAGTATATTGTTTTTGAGGTTCATCCATGTTGTATCATGCATCGGTAGTTCATTCTTTTTTATTTCATTTCAGGTTTGTTTATTTATTTATTTATAACATAAATTATGCCATTTTATCAATTTTTAAATATATAATTCAGTGTCATTAACTAATTTGCAATGTTGTGCTACAATAACCGGCATCTATTAACAAAACATTTCCATTACCCAAAACAAACATGCACCCAGTAAGCAATTATACCTTCTTCCAGTCCCTGGTAACCTCTAATCTACTTCTGTCTCTATGGATGTATTTTTCCTAAATATTTCATATAAATAGATGGTGCAATAGTTTTCATTTTTGTCTGACTTATTTCACATAATACAATTTCTTCAAGGTTCATTGACATTGTAGCATGTATCAGAATTTTATTGCTTTTTATGGCTGAATAAATTCCGTTGTGTAGATTTACCACATTTTGTTAATCCATTAATCTGTTCATGGATATTCAGGTTGCTTCCACATTTTGGCCATTGCTTCTATGAACATCCATGTACAAATTTTTGCAAAGAAATACGTTTACATTTCTCTTGGTATACACCTAGGAAGGGTTGCACAATTTAATATTCCCACCAGCAGAGTATAAGGGTTCCAATTTCTCCATTTCCTTGCCAAAACTTGTTATTTTCTGTTTCATTCTCTTATTCTTAGCGGATGTGAAGTGTTATTTCATTGTAGTTTGGATTTGCACTTCCTTGTTAGCTAATGAAGTTATGGAGTTGCACATCCATGTAATATCTTTTCCATTACAAGCCCAAATCTCCTGAGGTATAATACCATAAATTCTACAGGGAGAATCTATTTTAGTTAAATACATTTGTGGGGGATGTTACTGCTCCCTTAGCTCTTCAGCCCACTCCAAAATATTTTATTGTCCCAAATATTTTCAGGGTTAGGAAGGAGGGATTTTAAAGAATTAAATTCTGTTCCTCCCTCCCAATCCTCCTGAGGCCCATGACAACTCCCTGGCTTGACTCATTGGATGGCAAGATTCATAGTAACATGCAACAAGAGGTCTTGACAGGCTGGTTTGTCCTCCCCTATTAGGAACTGCCCTTGTATTTAGTGGCCAGGGGAAATGTTTTTCATTACCTTACAATGAAGGACACGAAACATGGTAAATATCATCAAAATTTATTAAATTGTATGGTCTAAACATAAACCATACTGTAAACGATTGACAATGTTTAGTAGCTATGTTTCATTATCTGTATAACAATTATAACAATGCTACCATTCACATACAAAAAGGTTTTAATATGAGGTGAGGAAAGGGGGAGGAGGTTGGGTGTATGACAGTCTTTTGTATTCTGTGTGTGATTTTGCTGTGACTTAAAACTTCTCTGAAAAATAAATGAGAAATTAGGGGACACTGGGGAGTGAGAGGGGGAAGGTGCCACGGTACAGACAGGACACTTGATATTGATGTGATAAAAGGAAAAATGTCAAAAATATTTTTTTTATTTTTTTTGTTTTTTTCTATTTTTTGAATATCCCAATCCTTTAATTTAGTTTTATTTTTAGAGGTTTTTTTTTTTTAAGTATCCATGTATTTTATCTCTTACATTTAAAGATATCATTATTATTTCATTTTCCTATTAATTTTATTTGGCTTTTATATGGGCTTCATCTTTAAAGAAGCTTTGGATCACAGAATGGTTACAAAGCGGGGAGAGAGGATCATTGGTGGGGGTGTCAGGGATGGAGGGTTCATGGGAGGAAGTTCACCTGAACATTTATAAAAGGCATATAAAATTGTTCAAATGATCACGGGGTGGGACAGGGTCACAATGGGTGGAGAATCACTCAATAAATGAGAGAAAACTGAATTCCCAGCCTGGAGAGCCTTGCCACATTCTCCAAGGGAGCAGCAACAGTCCCCCAAGTGCAGGAGCAGTGTCTGGCTAAGGAGGATGATCCACTGATGAATTCTTGTTATTGATGACTAGCCTTATGACTCTTTGCTCTTGAAATTGAAACTTTAACCTATTGTTATGGGGTGCCTAAGGGTAGCCTCCAGAGAGCCTACTTGTTGCTCAAATGTGGCCTCTCTCTAAGCCAAACTCAGCATATGAATGCATTATCTTCCTCCCAGCATGGGACATGACTCCCGGGGATGAGCCTCCATGTCAAGGAGAGATTACTACCAACTGGTAACTGGCAATATGACTGGAAAGAGACCTTGAATAAAAGGGGGGAAAGTTAAAGACAAATGAATTCATATGGCTAAGAGACTTCAAAGTGAGTCGGGAGGTCATCCCAGAGGTAACGCTTAAGCAAACCTCAGTAGGATCTCATATAACACCAAATTGGATATCACCCCAAGTAGAGGGGTTCCTGAGGGCTCTGGATACACCCAGGTCCTATATAAGGGTGAATAGCTCCAGAAATTGATGCCTTATCAGTGGGCTCTACTTTGGAATCTGTGCTCCTGAGAGTGACAGAGTTGGACTAAAATAAGTCCTCCCTGTACATAGTCCATCAGTCCCTCTATTCAAACCTATACTTGGTGCTGGAGTTTGTAGGTGTACTTCCAGAGACTGGAGCCTTTGGCTTGCCCATGTGCCAGCTGGGCCTAGAATCTTGGTGGAGCTGCAACTCCTACTCTACAGCTCAATGGACCCACCCAAGACACATGGTGGGGAGATGATGATGGACAAAGGCCATCCCAGGGAATGGAGAGAGTCTGCAGCACCATGCAGGATAATTCCATCTATCTTATCCATGGGATATAAGCCCCCTCTCACTTGGAGGTGGAGTGGACATCACCATCCCAGTCTCCTCAGGACTGGGGGAAGAGCTAGTACTAGAGTGGACTTACTGGTATTCTGTTACAGACATATTGTGGTTCACGCAATGGAAGTAATTGCAACATTAATGTGGAGCAAGTTGCCAACAGACGCTTTAGGGTCAAGGAGAGGGAAAAGCAATTGTAATACAGGGGCTTTTTCTGGACTTGGGAATTATCCTGAGTTGCATTGCAATGACAGATATAGGCCATTTTACATCAGCATATAACATGCAGAGCTGTGTGGGAAGGAGTATGGTGTACAATGTGAAGTATGGTCCATGCGTAGTGGCAAAGCCCCAGGATGTGTATTTCCACTGCAGTTGATATGCTAAACTAATGAAAGATGTTAATGTGGGAGGTTGTGGGAGATGTGGCAGGTGGGGAACATGGGAATCCCTATAATTTTTGTGTAACATTTATGTAATATAAGCATCTTTTAAAAACTAACTAACTAACTAAATAAATAAAATTCTCCCCTGGGCCTGTCCAGATTCATAACTGCTAATTTTCAACTGCTGCCTTCTGCAAGAAATGTGAAAACAAAGGTGAGTATAGGCTGGTATTTTGTGGTTTGAGGCCCAGTAAGACTAGCTCTAAAAAATTGCTATGGAAATGTGACCTCTCCCTTGTGGATTTCCCCCTTCTATGACAAAGTAAACCAAGCATATTTTGTTTTATATAATTGCTATCGTCATACATTGGAAAAAGACCCTTTCTTATTCTGACACCACTCAGAAATTTTCCATCCCCCAATCACCAAAAATTAAACCATTCCCTCTGAGATGAAGGAAGAGAGGAAGGGAAGGAAGGAGATGAAGATATGGGGAGAGAAAGATCAATGGAAAGAGAGAAAGAATGAGAGAGAAAAATAGAGAGAGGAAGAGATGGAGAGTGAGTGAGAGAAAGACAGAGAAAGAGAAGGAGAGAGAGAGAGGGAAGAAGAGGGTGAGAAAAAGAACAAAACAAAACAAAAATCTGAGTTCCAATTCTAGTTTTTCTAGTGACAATTTTTGTAACCGTCGACAAGTCACTTGATCCTTATAGGCCTTAGCTACCTCATTTTGTTTTTTCACCATTGTTAAGTTCTCATTAGAGAGTCAGACTAGGGGATACCTCTCTTCATTTTAACATTCTCTTGTAAGAAAACGTCCAATGGTTAGTGGAGAAGACTCCTAGGGCAGAAGCACAGACTGAGTCATTGCTAGAGGGTGGTGTTGTATTAGTAATTATTTTACTGGCATTAGCTGAGGCATGGCTGTCTTAGGATTCCTAAATTTAAAATTAAATTCTTTTCCTCTTTCATAAATTGCATTTTCACAAAGGGAAAGTAATTTCTGGAAAAAAAAAAAGAGAGAAAATAAGTTTCATTTTCAATTATCAAATTTAAGGTTGTAAAAGAAAGATTTTTCCCTTAAATTCTTACTTGAACATTGTTTTTTGGTTTCATTTATTGGTACAGTAGCACAAATACCTTTTTCTCTTTAAAAACACCATGAGCAGCCAAAGGGAAATGTTTATATTCACTAAAATCCTGTCCTGGAGATTTGCTTCACAAATTCAATGATAGAATTTCTTATTAAGGCATTTATTATTTTCATTCAATTGTTTCCATATCTTATATTTACTACAATGAGAAAATAAAACACTTAGAAAATGAATGTATTATCAACTTCCCAATTAAATGTTCGGATTATTTGATATACTTTACAGTCCCACAGACCTAAACCTTCAGTCTCTTCATATGCTTGTTGAGCCCTGAACTTCAGCAGAATAGCAGCCAACATCTACTGTCCAGTTCATCATCTCACCGAGGACCACTAACAAAAGAAACATGATGGACAACACCATTCCCAAAAAGCAGAGAGCATCTACAACTGCATGTAACAGTTCCTTCTGTCCACCCCATGGTTCCTAAGCCCCTCTCAATCAGAAGTAGAGTGGGCATTACAAACCTCAAATCCTCAAGAGTGAGGAATGATCAAACACAAGGGGGGAATACAATTATGGACCAAGGTAGTTTTTATTATTCTAGTAATGGAAGAACTTATAACTTTGATATAAAGACAGTGGTAACCAGAGATTCTGAGGTGAGGGAGAGGGAAGAATATGTTTTACACTGGACATTTTTTGGACATTGGAATTTTTCTGCATGATATTGCACTGATGGATACAGTACAAAACTATACATTTTGTCAGAGCCTATGGAATTGTGTGGTAGAAATAGTAAACAATAATATAAACTATAGACCATGTTTGGTAACAGTGCTTCAGTATTTGCTCTCAGTTGTAATAATTGTTCCACATTAATGAAAGATGTTATTAATAGGAGTAAATGTGAGAAGGGAAGGGGTGACATATATGAGAATCCCCTATATTTTCAATATAACCTTTATGAAATAAAAATTTGTTTAAAAATAATGAATATGTATGTTGTTGCAATAAGTGTTCTATAAGTAAATTTCTACCTGTGCTCCCTTTTGGCTATTGCACATACTACAGTGTCCCTGAAGTTAATGCTCTTTCTCCACCACCCTCAATATGCACACCATTTCTAGGAACTTCAGGAGTTTTCTCATACATGCCCTTAAAGGCAGTTCACTGGTCATTCATCAAGGGAAAGAATAAAATCTGTCACTTGCTTTTGATGTTTTATTTTAGTATTTCTTGATTTATTCTTTTTGCTTTTTATTCTACTGTGCATTTGTTAAGCTTCTTTTATGTTTAGATTTATGTCATTTATCATATTTGGGAAGTTTTCAGCCATAATTTTTCAAATATTCATTTTGCCCCTTTCTTTTTCTCTTCTCTTGCAATTCCCATCATGCATATGTTGGTATTCATTATGGTGTTCCACACATCTCTTAAAGTTTGTTCATTTTCCTTAATTCCATTTTATTCCATGTGGTCCTCAGATTGGATAATTTAAATTTTACTATCTTCCTGTTTGCTAAAAGTTAAGAATTTCCAATATTTGTGATACCTCAAGGAAGTTTCTGCAAATTTCTTCTTTCTTGTGAATGAACTATACTTTCTGTTTTCTTTGAAGGCCTCATAATTTTTTTTTGAAAAATGAACATTTTGTATATTATATTGTAATAACTTTGGAAATCAGATTCTTCAACCTCCTCAAGGATGTTTGCTGTCATTTGCTTTGGGTTGTAGCTACTTGTTTGCTTACTGATTTTTCTAAAGTATTTTAAAGACTATTCCCTTTTCTGTAATGTCTCTGAAAGCAAATTTGCTTTACCTATGCTCAGCTATTTTGAAAGAGATTTCTTTAAATGTCTGGTGCCAGAAAAAAAGAAAGAAATGAAAACTCCATCCTCTCAGCATTTGCAGGTTTGCTTTGTGTTCAAGTACGCTTTCAAAGCTATCCTAAACCGTTTACTACTTTTCTTCAGTCTCCACTTATTGCATGCACTGAATTTAACTATCAGCCAGTGGTGGAAACTTAGGGTCTTCTAAGGAATTTCCTGAGTATTTGTCTTGACTTGAGCATGTGCATGGCTTTCTAGATCCCCTGTTATTTGCAGGAGCTTTGCAAAATCCTTATACCCTGAATTAACTCTCTTTTCCGATTCTTCCAAGCAACACCCCACTCAGTCTTTTGGCATGTCCTTTGTTTGCCCCAACTGTAATCATTTGACCCAGGTAGCAGCTATATTTTCATTTGCTTTTCAGTATTTGCAAGGATCATCCTCTCCTTAGTTGATTTTTGTTTTTTTCCTTGAGAGAATTCTGAATTTAGGTGAAATAAGGCAAATATCTTACATCAATATTTTAAATAATTTCCAGACAGGTTAGCCAAGTGCGATTTCTTCACAATATGGTCTTCATTCATTCTTCAGGAACCTAGTATCCAAAGCATGAATGTGCATTGTCATCTTCAAGTACTCTGTTGTGCTGGGCAGTAGTTGGGCAAAGGCCAATTTAAAATGCTATAAAGCTCTCTTACCATATTTAAATCACCATTTTTATTCAATATTTGTTTGTTTTCTTTAAACCTAGGGTTATTTTCTAGAGTTCCAACAAAGTTAATACTGCTAATTTCTCCTCATTTTTTGTTGTTTCCTGGAAGAATGTGTCCTTGGAACTCTATACTTAGCTAATTTTGCTTAATTCACTTCATTTTATATATATATATTTCGAACCTAAACTTAATTGTCTCCTTTTCCATTAAGTCTTTCCTAAAATTTAAATGCTATTGACTTGCTGTGAATTTGAATCCAACAGTTTAACCCTTAACTTTTTCCAATGTAGCATTTTTTATTAACTCACTTCATGTTTATCTGCAATCACACTATGATTTATTTAGAACATGTACAGAAAGAGGTTGATTCCACACAAGGAAGGCTCATTATCAAGTGTGAGTGAAAGCATAAGTTGGCTCATAATAACCATGCAGAGAAAGCGAATCCTCCTAGTGAAGTGCAGGGTCCTCAGGAAAGCTTCTTGTTAAGAGGAAGAGGAAATTTACTAGCTACCCAAAATAAAAGAAAAAATTCAAATAGAGTTTCAGAGTATACATATATATTCTTTTACTATGTAGAGCACAGATGAAGATTTTCCTGCACTCTTCCTTTTGTGCCAAATGCCTCATGCATCTTTTATTTATTAAATGAAACTGTGTAATTTTCAGGAAAATTTAATAATATTTAAGGACTGTTTTGTTGTCATCTTTCCATTTGTTTCTTGTCCAATGTAATATGCCTTTCATTTTTTGTTAATGTAGAAATTTTAATTTTTGTAAAGTGCTCTCCAGTGCAGGGTTAGAGTGCATAATATCACACTAAAATGATACATAAGTCTAATTTTTCTGCATATGTAATTATTTAAAAAAGAAAAACATTTATGTTAGAGTTTTGAAGAGGGTTACAAGGTAGGCTTTCTGTGCATAAAATTATAAGGGTTACTTGGAAAATAATGTCTCTTTCTGATTATCAAGATCCTGAATTTTCAATGTATTTGTTTCCATTTTCCTAAATGAATGTGCTACATATCAAACAATTTAATTCCACCATCTTCAGCATCACTCTCAATAGTTCTCATTCTAAGACTATTAAAATGCACCTATATTTATATGTTTGGGGGTGAGTCTTCTTTAGTTTTGAAATGTTCCTCTCAACTAGTATTTTCTGGCTCTTGATATTATCACATCATAGCGGAGATTCTGACTTCATGGGATATAAGCAAACAGATAATCACCTGGTGACCCTGAAACAAGATCACCTGTTCTATGTCTCACTGCTTCAATTTCTGGGAAAGCTCCTTGGGACTCACTAATGGAAATATAATTTTTAATAAGTTATCTTCTGAGAGAAAACATTAATAATGGAGTAAGATTTGAATGGGAAAACTAATGTTGGTTCTTTTTTTTAAGGATTTATTTTATTTTATTTATCCCACCACCACCTGCACTCCATGTCTGCTCTCTGTGTCCCTTTGCTGTGCATTCTTCTGTGTCTTCTTGTCTTTTCTTGTCTTCTCTTTAGGATGCACCAGGAACCAATCCTGGGACCCCTGATGTGGAAGAGAGGCACCCAATCACTTGAGCCAGTTCAGCTCCCTTTTTTGTTATGTCTCTCATTGTCTCACCACTCTGTCTCTTTTTTGTTGCATCTTCACATAGCATCAGTTCATAGCTCAGGCCAGCTTCACCTTCACCAGGAAGCCCCAGGAACTGAGCCCAGGAACCCCCATATGGTAGATGGGAGCCCAATCACTTGGGCCACATCTGCTTTTGACAAAGAAGTTTTTTTTTAAAATATAAGGCATTTATGACAATGCTTTTGCTGCATTCTAAAGGTTTTGATATATTGTATTCTCATTTTTATTCCTTTCAAGGTAGTTACTGATTTCTTTTGCAATTGCCTCCTTGACCCACTGATTGACTAAGATTGTGTTGTTCAACTTCCATATCTTTGTGCCAATTTTGATTCTCTGTCTCTTATTAATTTTTACTTTCATTCCATTGTGGGTTTCAGAAATTAGTTTGTATAATTTCAATCCTCTGAATTCATTTGGACTTGATCTTTGACTTAGCATTTTGTTTATACTGGAGAATGATCCATGTGCATTTGAGAAGAATGTATATTCTGCTGTATTGGGGTGTAATGTTCTGTATATGTCTCTTAGGTCTAGATCCTCTAAAGTAGAAATCAAGGTCTCTCTTTCTTAATAACCCTCTGTCCATATGTTCTGTCTAATGATAATAATAATGTATTAAAGTCCCCCACTATAATTGTAGAGACATCTATTTCTCCACTTAATTTTTCCAATGTTTGCCTCATGTATTTTGGGGCACCTGCTTAAGTACATAAATGTGTATGGTTGTTCTTTCTTCATGATAGCTTACCCCTTTTATTAAAGCAGTATACTGCTCCACACACACAAACACACACACACAGACACAAACATGATAGACACAGATTTTGGCATTCTGTAATAATAACCAGCAACACTAAAATGCAATTATCCTGTTAATTTTCTCATTTATATATTCATCAAATATTCTAACCACCTCTATACCTAAAGTGAATAAGGTCTTCATCCTGAATAATTTCACTGCTAAATATTTGAGAGTTATAAAACAAGTGGAATATAGACTATGTGTAGAAAGCTAAAAGATGTTATGTGTGTAAAATTCCAGTGAAATACCGAGGAGATGAAAGGTAACTAGACTTGCAGTCAGAGAGAACACAAAAAGAGTGGAAATTAATATTAGATCTTGAAAAATGAATTTCTCCTCATGTAAAAAGGGACAGAAAGATACTATAGGAGAAAGAGTTATATGTGGTTTCTGCCTGATGAAGCATATATTGCATAGTTAAACATAATTGGAAATAACAATTTAGAGATATGAAAATTAAAATTGTGTGAGGCCATACACACCCTTAGGTAAGGCAACAGAGAATGCATAGTGGACCTTAGAGCAAGTGAAAAAAAAGTACTGCCTATGGAAGAACAGGTAATAATATGGGACCCTAAGAAAAATTAATTTTAAAAAAACAAATTACCATCCCTACACTTCTTTGAAGTGTCAGATGGATTTCAACTAAATCATGTACCTACCAAGGAATCTCTTTGTAGAGCAAAACATGCTTAGCAATGTGCCTGCTGGCATCATACAAGTCTGAAATCAATGAATTGGATATTGTTTGGAAAAGAATTCTTCTATATTTATTAAACACATTGTGGTGAAAACATTTTTAACTTAAACCAGACTCACCAACTGAAAATAATTTTTAATAGTAGTGTTAGTATGTCTTTGATGTTATAGGGCAACTAGCTTATTTGTAGATGATTAAAATTCCTACCTTCCTTTTTTATGTAAAACTTCACAGAAAGAGAATAAATCAGGTTTTTGAAACTCATTTTGCATTTGGACTCACAATTTGCATAGGAAGCCTAAGTTTTCTTCATGTATTGTCTGTGTGGAAACTCATTAATAAGTTAGCAAACCCTTGCAGAGTGAGTGGAAACTTGGCTCATTACTACTCATTCATCTCCCTGTGGATGCATGAACTAAATCCACTCTTAAAGACTTGTTAGTTTCTGAAAATCTCTTCTTGTTTTAGTTTGCACTGTTCAACTGCCCTTCAGTAATTTACCCATTCTCACTAGGGAACTATTTTAAATAGTTCTTCTGGAAACCTCATTCTCTTGGCTCTGAAGATCAGTTTCAAGCAGAAAAAGTGGTGAAAGAATGGGAATGTCTTCTACTTCCTCCTAATTGAAATCATTTTCCATTTTGTCAGGGTAACATTTTTTAAACAAAGACTATCTGTAAAATATAAAAAGTATTGAAAATTCATAAAGTCCCAAACTAGAATACATGTTACCAGGGCTGCAGTGGAGTTATGGATAGGAATTAATGACTAATAAGAACAGAGGTTCTGTTTGGGGTAATGAAGACATTTGATAATATATGGCGATGATAACACAAAATTGAGATTACAATTGACACCACTGAATTGTATATTTGCGAGAGGTTATTATGGGAAATTCAACTTGTATATATTATAACAGAATAAAATAAAAAATCAGAACAGTACAACACAAACACTGATTCCTAATTTAAACTAGAGAATTTAGTTAATAGTATAGTACTAATAATATTGTTTCAACAATTGTAACAAAGTAATTACAAAAATATAAAAGGCTAAGGGAAATCTGTGCATGTTAGTGGGGAGTACATGGGAAATTTGTAATATCTACATGATGTTTTTGCAAATAAACAGCTTCTCTAATTAAAAATGAGAAAAATGCACCTTTCAAGTAGTAATAAATGGTGGCTATGTTTAGAAGTGATTTAATTAATAGTATAGTATTTTTACAGAGACCTACAATTGAATATACACCTTGGTTGAGAATATTACTGAACTAATTATATAAAATCAGTTGAGCTTTATGGGCTATAAGATGAAAAGCTTCCCAGTCACCCCTCTCTCCAAGGAAACACTCTCATACACTCAAAATACAACCTTGGAAAAAAACTTTTTTTTGTATCTTACTTTAGATCAGGAAATAGATGAGTAATTTTTCTTTAATATTCACTTAAGTTTATTTTTATGACTGTGTTTCCTTAAGATATTATCTTAAATATTTGTATTTTTCTTATATTTTAGTTCAAACATTAACTACCATACGAAGTACATATTTTCCATGTGGAAAACAGTATTTTCTCCCACAAATACTTCTATCATATTACCTCTTCAGAGTCTTCAGAAATAATTATTAAAAGAGTCCCCTTAACTACCTAGGATATCAACTTTTAATGTATTTATTGTACTTTCTAAAACATTCTGTTTGATATTTATATCCCCAATCAAAAATTAAGCTCTTTGAGAGGCGAGATCTTGAATTTCTTATTCAAGGTTTTAGTTTCAGTTCTAAAAGAGTACCCAGTAGTGTTACAAATGGAATGCATTGTTTTCTTTTTTCTCTGAGATCTCTCTGAAGGAGTCCTCAATTACATTCAAAACATTCTGATTCTTCTCATGTACAGGTTGAAATACATGTACATTTTACATCACTCAGTGGAAGGAGAATGATTTTCTCAGTTCAAGTCTAACACAACTCAGGTATGGATATGGCTTAGGTTACTTCACAAGAACAAAGTGGTTAAGTACAAACATCAATACCAAGGGCTTGGCATATTGGTCTGTCCTCTTTCACTAGGCACTCCCACCTATTAGACTGGCAGCTATTAAAAAACAGAAAACTACAAGTGTTGGAGAGGATGTGGAGGAAAGGGAACACTTATCCATTGCTGATGGGAATGTACAATGGTGCAGCCAGTGTGAAGGACATTGGCAGTTCCTCAAGAAGCTAACTATAGAAATGTCATTTAATACAGCAATTCTACTGCTGGGTGTATACCCAGAATAATTGAAAGCAGGGACACAAACAGTTTTATGCACAACGATGTTCAAAACAGCATTATTCAGTATTACTAAAAGTTGGAAGCAACCCAAGTGTCCACCAACAGACGAATGGGTAAGCAAAGTGTGGTAGATAATATAAATGAAGCATTGACACATGTGACAACTTGGATGAATCTTGAAGACTGTATGTTGAGTGAAGTAATCCAGTTGCTGAAGCACAAATATTATATGACCCCACTGATATGAAGTAAGAAAATTGAGCACCCTCACAGAACTAGAGTGTGCAATATAGTATATCAGGAGAAAGAAAGGGTTCAGAATGGGGTGAGCAGATGCTCAACATGAGCAAAACTGGGAGCAGATGTAACTAAAATATTTGAGCACCTGTTTCCCACATATGAGGTCCCAGGTTCAATCTCTGGTACCTCATATATATATATATATATATATATATATATATATATATGCATAACCTATCATAAAGTGGAAGGGGGTTTGGCAGTGGATGGGCATGATACTGGTGCAATGATGTGATTGAGGTTAACAGTGCTCAAATATGAAAGTCAGTAGGATGAGGTGGGTTAGGTTGGAATATCCATGGAAATGGGGAAAGAGCTGGAGGAAGAAACAGGGGAACTCTGGGGAATTGTAGGTATGTGGATAAAACTACAATGGTGGAGATGTTCTTTTGGCAAATATAGTGTGGGAAGGTTACTGCTGCAGCATTTCAGGGGTGCGGGATATGCAGGATAGGGTGCACCTGAGGCATGTTTATATGGAATATGAAAGTGTTTATATGTCATAGGGTGCTATTTCTGTGGGTGTAGATGCACACAGTAAAAAAGAAAATATTAAAATCCCATCCTTAGGAGTCCTGCTATGTTCTCAAGTAGAGGTACATGAATGTGTCAAGAACATTGACAGTGCCAAAGAAAAAAGAAAAAAAGAAAAATATGTCCATCACTCAATATTAATATATGTAACTATGAAAATTAAAAATTAAACTTAGTGGTTATCACAGGTTCTGAGGGGAGGGGTAGGGAATAATAGATGGAACATAGGGCATTTTTTGGCATTGGCATTGTTCTGCATGATCTTGCAATGATGGATACAGGCAATTATATATTTTGCCAAAGCCTATAAAAGTGTTCAGTGAAAAATGGAAACTTTAACATAAACCGTTGACCATGGTCAATAATTGTTCATCAATTGTAACAAATGCACCATTCCCATGTAAGGTGTTATTAATAGGGAAAAATGTGAGAGGAGAAGGGAGTGGGGTATATAGGAATACCCAGAAATTTCTACATGACTTTTCTGTAACCTAAAGCTTCTAAGAAAAATAAGTGAAAATATAACATATTTGAGGGACATACAGAAGAAAGTGTCACTGTACATAAAAGATAACAGATATTACAGTGATGAAAAACACAATGCATTTTTTTTTATTTTATATTTTTGGTTAATTATTATTTATTTTTGGTTTTGTTTTGGGGAGGTTTTGGTTGCAGAAGGGTTACAATTTTGGTTAAGGGAAGATCACTGGTCTGGGGTATTGGTGGTTGGGGGATGTGTGGAGAGGGTTGCATCTGATGCATACCTCTATGGAATATGAATGTTTTCAAATTGTCATGGAGTATTGTCTTAGTGAGTGGAAACCTACAAAATTAACAAAAGAATATTGAATTCCCATCATGAGGAGTCCATCTACATTCTTTCATAGAGCTGAAAGAAGAACCCCTATACTACAAAGCCTGTGCCTAGCAAAGGAGGACAGACCAATATACCAGTCCCTAAATACTGATGTTTGTTCTTATAAAACTCATTCTTGTGAAATTGAAACTTATCTTAGTATTATATATTGCCTAAGAGTTATTTCCTGAAAGCACATGTCTCCTTTTTCCTCAAATGTGGCCTCACTCTAAGCCAAATTCAGCGTATAAACTCACTGCCTTTCCCCCGACATGGAACAAGACATCAGGTAACGAGCTTCTGTTACTGAGGGATTATTACCCAGCACCAAATAGTGATGCACCTAGAAAAACACCTTGACCAAAAGGGGGAAATATTAAATAAAAATGAGTTCTTATGCCTAAGAGATTTCGAAGTCAGTAGGGAGGTCATTCCAGAGGTTAAGCTTATGCATATCTCAGCAGGATGTCATTGCCACAGTAAACAGTGCTTCAAGCAGAAGGGCTCTTGAGGGCTGGAGACACTATAGGCTGGGCAGACAATCTCAGGAATTCAGCGCCCGGTCAGTGGGCCTTACTTTGGAATATATACTCCCCAATATAACAAAGTTAGACTAATATATAATTTCCCTAAACATGGCTTCCTGTGTAGGGATAACCTATCCTCTCAATGTATCAAAATTAGATTCATTTATAATTTTTCTACAAATGATTATTATGCCCATTTTACTTGAAAATATAATTAGCACTATATCCATTAATACGTGTCAGAGAGACTTAAATTTTCCCACTGTTCATAGGCCAGTTGAGCTGTGAATCTCAGCAGAGTTGCAGCCAACACCTATCGTCCAGTTTATCAGATTCATCAAGGATTACTAACAAAAGGATGATGGACAATGTCTATTCCCCAAAACAGAGTGTAACTACAACTGAAAGTAAGTTTCATCCATCTACTCCATGGGATTTAAGCCTCCTCTCAATCAGAAGAAAAGTGTGGATCACCATCCCAAAATCCTGAAGATTGAAGAATGAACAAATATAAATGGTAATGCAATCATAGGCTAAATAGACTTAATATTATTCTAGGAATGGAAGAACTTGTAACCTTAATATAAAGGCAGTTGTCACCAGAGGTTCTAAAGGGAGGGAGAAGAAAGAATATCTGTAACATGGGGCATTTTTGGGATATTGGAATTGTTCTGCATTTCATTGCAATGACAGATATAGGCCATTATATATTTTGTCAAAATCTATTAAATTGTGCTAAGTGTAAAACATTATTTAAACTATAGAACATAATTAGTAGCAGTGATTCAATATGTGTTCATCAACTGTAACAAATGTACCACACTAAAGAAAAATGCTGTTAAAGGATAAAAGTATTGGATGGGGTCAGGGTGGGATAAATGGGAATCCCTTGTATTTTTAATGTAACATTTTTGTAATCTTAAGTTCCTTTAAAAATACAAATTAAAACATGAAATTGAGAATTAAAAACCACTTGGAATAATTAACAAAAATAAAAGCTGGTTCTTTGAGAAGATTAATGAAATTGAAACCTTAGCTAGACTAGCAAAGAAAAAATGAAAGAAGTAAATAAATAAAATAAAATAAATGAGAATGGAGGTATCACCACTGACCCCACAGAAATAAAGAATATCTTAAAAGAATACTTTGAAAATTTATTGACCAACAAGATGAATGACTTATATGAACAAAATTTTAGAAGTGCATAATCAACCTACATTCACAAAAGAAGAAATTGATGAATTAAACAGTCTAATTACAAGTAACAAGATTGAATTAGTCATCAAAAACCTCCAAAGTAAAAAAAGAACTGGACCAGATGGATTCACAGGTGAATTCTAAAAAATTACTTTTGAAAGAGCTGATACCAATCTTCCTTAAAGTCTTCCAAAAGACATAAATGCCAACATCACCCTAATACAAAAGCCACATAAAGATGCCACAAGAAGAGAAAATTAAAGCCCAATCTCTCTAATGAATGTGTATACTAAAATCCTCAACAAAATACCTGCTAATCATATTCCACAACACATCAAAAAAATTATACACCCTGATCAAAAGCATTACATCCTTGAAATACAAGGTTGTTTAAACATAAGAAAATCAATCAATGCAATATACCACATTAACAGATCAAAAGAAAAAAATCACATCATTTCTATTGATGCGGAAAAATTCATTTCATGAAATACAGCATCCTTTCTTTATAAAATCACTTTAAGGGTAGGAATAGAAGGAAACTTCCTCAACATGGTAAAGGGTATATATGAAAAGCCCACAGCTAACTCCATAAAGACTTTCCCTCTACGATCTGGAACAAGACAAGAATGACCACTGCCACTGCTCTTATTTAACATTGTGTTAGAAGTACTTGCTCTAGCACTTAGGCAAGAAAAAGGGGGAAAAACATTAAAATTGGAATGGAAGAAGTAAAAATTTCACTATTTGCAGATAACCTGATGCTATAAGTATGATCTACAGCAAAGTTTCTACACCTGATAGATGAGTTCAGTAAAGTGTCAGGATATGAGATTAACATGCAAAAATCATTAGCATTTCTGTACATTAATGATGAGTGATCTGCAAGAAAAACAAGAAAAATGTTAATTTATAATTGCAAACAAAAAGTCAAATATCTAGGCATAAACTTAACTAAATATGCAAAGGACTTGCACATAAAAATTTTACAGCATTGTTAAAAGAAATCAAAGAAGACTTACAGAAATGGAAGAAAATTCCATGTTTATTGTTTGGAAGAATAAACATTATTAAGATGCCTGTTCTACCCACATTGGTTTCCAGATTCATTGCAATCCCAACAAAAATTACAATAGCATTTTTTCCTGAACAGGAAATGCCATTGTGGAAATTATTTGTAAGGGCAAGGAGCCTCAAATAGCCAAACACATGTTGAAAAAGAACACAAAATTGGAGGAATCATGCTACCTGACTTTAAAGCATACAAAAAATCTACAGTGGTCAAAACTGCATAGGAAGGTGTGGATGTGGCTCAAGCAGTTGAGTGCCTGCTTCCCACATGGGAGGTCCTGGGTTCAGTTCCTAGTGTTGCCTAAATACAAAAACAAACAACAAGCAAACAAATGAATTATCTAACTCAGGGGAGCTGATGTGGCTCAGTGGTTAACTGATGACTTTCCACATATGAGGTCCCAGGTTCAATCCCCAGCAATCCTACTGGAAAAAAATAACTGCATTGCATTAGGTAAAGGACAGACATACTGGACAATGAAACTGAATTGAATTGAGAAATCTGATATAAAACCTCACATATGGCTAACTGATATTTGACAAGGCAATAAGTTCACTCAACTGGGACAGAATAGCCTCTTCAACAAATGGTGCTAGGAGAACTGGATATCCATATCCAAAAGAATGAGAGAGGATCACCATCTCACACCCTATACAAAAGTTTACTCAAAATGGATCAAAGTCCTAAATATAAGAGCCAAGACAATCAAATTCCTAGAAAATAATGTAGGGAAGCATCTATGAGATCTTGTATTAGGAAATGGTTTCATAAATTTATACCCAAAAGGTGAGCAACAAAAGAAAAAATAGATAAATAGGACCTCTTCAAAATTAAAAACTTTTGTGCCTCAAAGGAGTTTGTCAAGTGAAAAGGCAGCCTAATCAATGGGAGTAAATATTTGGGAACCACTTATCTGATAAGGGTCTAATATCCAGCATATATAAAGAAACCCTACATCTCAAAAATAAAAAGACAAACCATTTAATAAATGGGCAAGAGATTTGAATAAACACTTCTCCAAAGAGTAAATACAATGGCTAAAATGCACATGAAAATATGCTAAACATCACTAGCTATTAGGAAAATGTAAATAAAAACTACAATGATATAACATTTTACCTATTAGACTGGTGCATTTTTAAAAAAGAAAATGGGAAGTATTGGAGAGAACGTGGAGTGGAGGAATAGGAACCCTCATCCACTACTGGTGAGAATGTAGACCAGTGAATTCAATTTGGAGAATAATTTGGCCATCCCTAAGGAAGCTAACTCTAGAATTACCATATGAACCAGCAGTCTCACTGCTGGGTATACACCCAGAAGAATTTAAAGCAGGGACACAAACAGATATATGAACATAAATATTCATAGCAGCATTGTTCATGTTGCTAAAAGTTGGAAGAAAGCAAAGTGTCCATCAACAGATGAATGGATAAACAGAATGTTGTATATACATACAATGGAATATTACTCAGCTGCAAGAAGGAATGAAGTATTGATACACGCTACAACTTGGATGAATCTTGAAGACGTTATGTGGAGTGAATTAAGCCAGTAACTAAAGGACAAATATTGCATGATTTTACTGATATGACCTAAGCCTATTGAGCAGTCTCACAGAGCTAGTCTGTAATACAGAGTATCAGGAGACAGAAGGGGAATAGAGTGTGGTGAGCTGATACTCAATATGAAAAACGCTTGTAAGTTAAAAGGGGATGGTTTCACAGTGGAGAGGAATGTGAGGGTGAGCAGAGTTGGAAATTGGGATGAGTTATCCATGGAACAAAAGGGTGACTGGAGGAAGTAAGAGATGAATTCTGGGGATTTGTAGGACAGTTGCTTTAATGTTCTTTTTGTTCTAACCCTATTTATGAGAAGAATTTCTTTGACTCTGCTGTATCCTAATAATTCCCCCCCCCACCTTGTTTCTGAAATACCAGTTTAAATTCGAATTGCCCAGTTATTGTAATGCTGTAGTACACTGCAGTTTCTTAACAAGTTTCTTACAATATCAGGTTCACTATGTGCAATCTTTATTCATTTGTGAGTTGTCCAATCTGGTTTGGAAGACTTTCCTCTATCCCAAACCTACTGTTATATACCTAGCTCCTTCTTTCATGGCTTCTAACTTGTGATGGTAGGCTCTAGGTAAACAATTTTGTGATAATTTGATTACATGTAACAGAAAGTCAATATCAAGTGATTAGAAAGAAAGGTATTTTTTCATAAATATAGATCATAAATATATTTTCTTTTAAAATCTTTCTAGATTTAGCTTTTAAGTTGAAGTGAATTATTCATCTCAACTTGATTTTTGTATGTGAAATGAGGTAGGAATGGAGGTTCATTATTTTTCAATGTTTGCTTATCCAGTTTTTCCACTACATGTGTTGATTAAACTTTCATTCCCCATTAAATTGTCTTGCCATGTTTGCTGAAGATGAGTGACAGCAAATGTGTAGGCCTTTTTTGTACCTTCCATTCTGCTCCATTTAGATATTTAACTTCATGTCAAATTCATGTGTCTCAATAAATGTAGCTTTAGAGAAAATCTCACATCGGATAAGTCATCTAATACCAAAGGATTTTTATTTTTATTTTCCAAGACTCTGCTATTTTTCCTTTGCTTTTTCACATATATTTTATAATTAGCTTGTCAATTTCTCCAAACAAAACATGCTGGGATTTCAATGGGGGTTGAGTTAAATCTCATCCATTGAGTAATTAATTTCAATTATTTTACTATTTACTCCTAGAAATTTTTTTTTATTTTTCTCATTTCTCGTTCACGTCATTTCTCAACTTGTCCTCCATTTTCACAAACATATTAAATGTAGTTATTTTAAATCCCTTTTTAAAACACCAACATTTATTTTGAGTTTTATTTCCTAATTATAATGAAATATCCATGCATAATTTTTTGTACACTATCTTTACTTTGCCTTCATTGCTAGAAATATGTTGGCATATATTTGAAGGTGAAAACTAACAAGTAAATGAATTCATGATTTTTTAAATGTATTAATTTTGAAAATGTTCAGATAAATCTTGGCATTCAAATATGATCATATGGTTTTCAGTTGTGATGCAGCTTCAATCCCATTGTCTTAGAAATTTATTTATTTGAATTATATAATCTTGTGGTAGTTACTGGGATAAAATTTTGTGTCCCTTATCTACACAAATTAAAATAATCCTTGTAACATCTCAAAAAATATCATAAAAATTATACTTTCATAATGCACTTTCTTCATCATGATTTCAGTCAAGCCTTTCAACACACCTGTATAATAGTCTTTTAAAATATCATTTTCATGAACTATGAAATGGCTACTTATGATGAAAGTATGATTACTATTCAAATATTAAGAATTATAGTTTGCATTAAGTAATTTTCAATATTAACGTCTACCCTCTAACTTGGATGAAGTATCAGCATGGCCTAATCCAGAGGTACTATACTGCTACAGGAGTAAATGGAATTTGCTCGAGAATAGCTGCATGACTTGGAAAAAAATAAGTTATCAGTAAGCGTGATAACATTTCTGTAAATATGTATTGAGGATGCTGAATGAAGAGAAATAGAAGAAAAGGTTGGATAAGGGAGATGTTATTAATATATGGACATAGACACCTTTCATGATTCAATATTTCATTTCCCAATACTGATACTTGGAAAACACATGTTGATATCATGACATCTTCAGCCTTGTAAAAATGACAGCATTCACTGAATTATACAGAAATATCTACACTAAATGACACAGACTTGACTTGACAGTGTAATGAGTTTGGTCTCAAAATATTCAAAGGTGTGGACATGCCAAGTTTGTTTTAATAAACAATGCAATCTGAAGAAGTAACACTGTTTTCCAGGGGACACTTTCTCTAAGGCAATACGGAAGGCCATAGTATGAGATTATTGCAGGAAGAGAAGCTCATGGGTGGCTTTCCTCTGCAGGTAGATGGGAGGACATTCTTTTATGGAACTGAGCTCTCTAGTTTCATTATGGATGATAGGATTACAGTATACAGAAGCCAGGTTACAGACTTAATCCCCATAGGCAAGAGGAAGAGGTTTTCAGAATGGGCAACAGGGATGGAATGATTAAGGTTTTCATAACTCATAGGATCTATGGTAATAGTTGAAAGACCATATTCTTTTAATGGAGATTTTTCTGATATTAATATAAAGTAGGTAGATTTTATAAATTAAATTTTAATTTATTCAATAAAAATATGTTTTGACTACTTAGATTTCATTCCTCTTTTTAATACACTTTATATTGATCACTTAGGATTAATTAATTCATTTATCTGTTTATTGATTTAATAAATATTTATCCACCATGATTAGTTGCCATGTAATGTTAAGCAACAATGAATAAACAGACAAGAATTCTTGACCCAGTGTGATTTAGGTATTAAAGATGGAGTCACATGCAACTAAGTGAAACATACTTGTTCAGCAATGGATGTACCAAAATGAATAAAACAGTCAGTAAAAATGTTCTTGGGAAATTCTGTGTCTTCTGAGGCAGACAATTTACCATCCAATTTCAATACCATGCTACATAAGAAATAACAGAAGATAAACCAGTTGTTATGGAACTTCCGTGGAGTTGCAATACTCATTGAAGGTGGAGAGAAATATGCCTTATCTAATGTAGGTGAAATGAAATGAGGGGACTGCTGCTAAATAGTCTGTCTTAGCTGAGCACGTTTTCTCATTAGCAAACTAACCAGACTGAATGCTGAATAGCTGTTTTTCTTAAGAAAATTTATTTCAACATTGAAAAATATCAATGTTTGTATTTGGAAGAACAATTATATTCTCCTTCTACTGGTCAATATTGGCTAAACAACTGTGGGCAGCTTCCATATATGCTCTGGAACCATAGACATGATATGAGAAATGCTATCTTAGAAGAGACAGACACATTGGATAGATTCCCATTAAAGATTATTTTTCTTAGAACATGAAAAGTCAATAAGTGAAGTCAGAGAGATGGAAGATATAAGGAGTTAAACAGAAAATAGAATTGACAAATTGAAAATGTTCTGGAAATGATTGGTAAATGATGTGGAGTTAACTGTAGATTTTTATATACTGGTTTGCATAGCACAGACTAGGGTATGCATGAATAGTCCTCTAAGCTCATGAAGTAATGTAGTACATGAAATGAGTATTGTTATAATTTGTATATTTTAATAAAAAGCCTATCTAATGGTAATATTTTAAAATTGTATATTCCTTACAAAAGAATATTTGGCTATTATGAAATTGTAAATTTAAGTAACAATGATCGACCTTCTTTCATGCTCAAATTGTTATTTACTTTGAATCAATGCACTCACTATGATTTTAACAATTTTCCTTTGGAAAAAATCTGTGAGACAGACTTAGATGTACAGATACTGACAGTTGATTCAGCTGTTGAGAAAAGATGTGAGGCAATGCACAAATGCATCGTTTTGGACAGATTTTGATCGTGTCATTTATATATCCAGAAAATAAGTGTAGATTTCCAAAGTGTTGGCAGAGTTGTGGTAATATCTGATTCTATATTAAATTCTATGTGCAAAGGCATTCTTTTTTTCTATTATTTATTTATTTAATTAATTTTGAGAAACTTTAGATTGCATAAATGTTATGTAAAAAAATATAAGGGATTTGCACATACCCCACTCCCTCCACCTCTCACACTTTCCCACATTAATAACATCCTTCGTTAGTGTGGTACCTTTGTTAAAACTGATGAACATATATTGAAGCAGTGCCACTAACCATGGATTATTGTTTACATTGTAGTTTACACTCTGCCCCATGCAATTTTATAAGTTATGGCAAAATATATAAAGGCCTGTATCCATCATTGCAATGGCATGCAGGACAATTCAAATGTCCTGAAAATGCCCCTATATTACACCTATTTTCCACTCTCCCTACCCTCAGAGCCTCTGGTGGCCACTGCCTTTATATGAATGTTACAAGTTTTTCCATTGCTAGGATAACAATAAATCTATAGTAAAATAATTGTAACTATATCTTAGTCCATTGTTCATTCCCCGATCCTGAGGATTCTGGGATGGTGATACCCACTCTGACCCTAATTGAAAGAGGGCTTAGATCCCATGGAACAGATGGATGGAACTATCTTGCTTGCAGTTGCAGACACTCTCTGTTCCTTTGAGTTGGCATTGTCCATCTCATCCCCTGTTAGTTGTCCTGGGTGAGTCCAATGAAATGGAGAGAAGGTGCTACAATGCTAATGAAATTCAAGGCCCAACTGACACATAGACCAAAGATTTAAGACTCTTAGACACACACTTATCAAATACAGTACTAACTATAGGATCAAAAAGAAGGGGCAGAAGAGCCACGTGTAAGGATACCACAAATGAAACCAACTTTGTCACACTCGGGAGCATAAATTCCAAGGTAAAGTCCATTAGCAGGATGCCAAAATCCTGAGCTGTCTGCGCTGCCTATAGTGTCTGGATGTTTCTGGAACCCTCAGGAGCCCTGCTTTTTGAGGCACTATTTACTAAGTCAGTCAATAATATCCTGCTGAGTTGTGCATAAGTGTAACTTCTGGAATGAACTCCTGACTCACTTTGAAATCTCTTAGCCATAAAAACTCATTTGTATTTGCTATTTCCCCTTTCTGGTCAAGGTCTTTTCCTGGGGGAATTGATAGTTGCTACCTGGTAATAATACCTTGGTGCCAGGGAGGCAAATCCCCAGGAGTCATGTCCCATGCTGGGGAGAAGGGAGTGTGTTTATATGCTGAGTTTGGCTTAGAGAGAGGCTACATTTGAAAAACAAGGAGGCTCTCAGGAGGTAATTCTTAAGCAATATATAATACTAGCCTAAGTTTCAATTTCAAAAGAAAAGTTCATAAGTACAATCATAAAAATCAAGGGCCCAGTGCAAAGGACTGTCTTCCTTCACTAGTCACCACCTTTGTACTCACGGAATTCTTGCTGTCCCATTAGAGAACAAAGCAGAGCCCCAGGATGGGAATTTGATTTTCATTTAGTTATTATGTGGAACCCTACCTACCATGACAATGCCCCATGAACACTTGAGCACATTCATATGGCTTAGATGCATGCTCTCCCATGCATCCCCCATTACTGACACCCCAAACCAATGAACCTCCCCTGCCATAGACCCTTTTGTGATACAAAATCTCTTCAAAGAAGAAATCAAGAAATTAACTAGATAAAAATAATAAGAAAATGAAATAATGATAGTTTTTAAAATAACATAAAATACAAAAAAAATAAATAATAAAAAATATTTAGATATTATGTCTTTCTTCATTGTAAGATCTGTTGTCTTGTATTTACAGTGACATTTTCTTCCTTATATTCCCCCACCATATTACTTTTTTTTCATTTTAACTTCAAAGAAGTTTTAGAGTACAGTAAAGTCATGTAGAAAATATAGTGGATTCCCATATACCCAGCATCCTCCCACTTTTTGCCTCTCCCCTATTAATAACATTTTACATGCAGTTAGTACATTTGTTACAACTGATGTGAAAATATTGAAGCATTGCTACTAACCATGGTCAATGGTTTTCATTATGATTTACATTTTGAACCATGCACATTTATAAATTTTGATGAAATTTAAAATGGCCTGTATCTATTATTGCAAGATCATACAGAACAATTATATATTAATATCTAATTTTATAAGAGTTTAGGGAAAATGGAACCAGAGTAGATCGGTAGAGTCTGATCCTCTCTCACAGAAACAACAACAACAACAACAGAAAAAAAAAATGGAGATAAAGCAGAGACCTAACTAAAGGAGCTGCTTTGGATATATTTGATATATATAGAATGGGAAGGTGCTCTGAGTCATCTAGGAGGGTACTAGAAAGATAAAGAAGCAAAAGGAAAACCATGAGTTGCTCCCTTCTGTGGCTAGAAATGACACATACACCCCACAATCAGGGAAAATAGCCTAGGTGGAGCCCCTGGCTCTGAATAGAGTTTAAGGGGGCATTCCCTCAGAAGAGGGGTCTGGGAGGGTGGAGCATGGTTTCTTTGTGGTGATTTTGAACAGCTTAGCACCCTTTGAATCTCAGAATGGACCTCAACCTGATGGGGAGAGGGAAGGGGCTATCTCCTCATATAGTCTCTCATGCCCTGCTGCCAAGGTAGAGAGGAATTAGATTAGAGAAGGAGTGGGAACAGAGAGGTGCCCAATCAGTAGGACTCTGGCTTACTGCTAGGAATCTAATCTGCCTGAAGGAAAGGGGGCAGAGAGATTTCTGAAAGGCTAGCTAACGTAGGGAGACAGTTTAGCTCAGTGGAGGAATTGCCACCTTGCATATATAAGGTAACTGGTTTGATTCCTGGCTCTTCTTAGAGAAATGATCCACTAGGTTATCAGCCATCCAGCTGAAACTTTATGACAGGGAACAAACAGACATTCTTTTCAGATTAGCTTTTCTGGGATCTCTTATTTTAAAAAAAAAAAAAACCTTGCCTTTCCCCCCTTTATTTTATTCACTAAAACCCAGTTCAAAACCTGAAGAAGGCAAGCTTCAGGGTGATTGATTGATGATCATATGCAACTTGAGTAGCTCCTTAGGGACCTAAGAAGGAAGGCTGTTTATCCTTGTTTTGTTTTGTTTTTTTCTTCTGTTTTTGTTATTACTTTTTCCTTTCTTTATCCTTTTTAAAACAGTTGCTGTTGTATTGTTTCTTTTTTGCAGTGTTCCATTTCTTTGTTTCCCTTTTTCTTTTATAAATTTTTTCTAGATATGCTACTTCCGTTCTTTCCTTTATTTTTCTGCCTTCTATTTTCTGTTGTTCTTTCATTCCTCCTCTTTTTGTTTGGTTTTCAATTTTCCTTGTTTTCATTTCTATCTCTTTTTGTATATTTTCTATCTTTTTTACCTTTTTTCTTTTTTCTTTTCCTCTCTTCTAATCATTGCAGCCTTTTAATTCAGTCTATGTATTTTTATCAATTTTCATTCTCATTTCATTGTTTCTATTCCACTTTTAAAATCTTATTCCTCTGAACTTCTTGCTTGTGATAATTATTAATTTTCCATGGTCTTGTATGGTTCCTCTTCTAACTTTTACTATTATTATTACTATTATTATTTTTCTTTTCTTACCTCTTTACTATTCTCTGGTCCTAATTTTTTTCCCAAGAGAACATAGACAACAGCAAGGAAAAAGAATAAGAGGAACAATGTGTCAAAGTGAAACATTACCACACATACAAAAACAACAACAAAATAAAACCTGAGAGTAGAAAGAGAAGGCAATCAACCAAATAAACCCATCAAGATAAACTGATGCCTAGACACCAACAAAAATTTACAAGCCATACAAAGAAAAAGGAAGACATGGTCCAGTCCAATGAACAAATTACAAAACAAGAGGAGATGCAGAACATGGAACAACTAATCAGAGATTTTTGAACAAATATCATGAATCAACTTAATGTCGTGATGTTAGATATTAAGGATAAGAAGACACTGAGAGAACGCACTGATGAAATTGTAAACATACTTTAAAAGATAATGGATATGATGTTGGTGAATGGCACAATGCAAAAAATCAAAAATATACTGGAAAGAAATAAAAGCAGTTTTGAAAAGTCAGAGGAAAGAATCAGTAATGTGGAAAACAGTACAGCTTATATCAGACAGATAGTAGAAAAGATAGATAAAAAGATAGAAAAAAAAACCCAGGGATTTAGGGATTTGAATGACAACACAAAATGCACAAACATATGCATTATAGGCATCCTACAGGGAGAAAAGGAGGGAAAGGGGACAGAAGTAGTGTTGGAGGAAACAATGGCTGAAAATTTCACAACCATGTTGAGGGACATGGACATACATGTCCAGGAAGTGCAACACATCCCAAAAAGTATAAATCCTAACAGGCCTACTCCAAGACATATTTTTCAAATTGTCCAATGCTCAAGACAAAGAAAGAATACTGAAAGCAGCAAGAGAAAAGAGATACTTTCCATACAGAGGAACCTCAAAAAGGTTATGTTCTAATTTCTCATCTTGTCTCATTGGAGACAAGAAAGCAGTGGTATGATATTGATAAGAAGCTAAAAGAAAAAATAAAGTCCACTCAAGAATTCTCTATCCAGGAATGCTGGCATTCATAAATGAAGAAGAATTCAAAATATACACAGATAAATGGAAATTAAGTGAATTTGTCAATAGAAGCCTGCCCTTCAAGAAATACTAAAGGGATTTGTGCAGGTTGAATGGAAGAAAAAGAAAAACAGGACACCAAAAATTGGAGGAGAGAGTAAGAATAAATAGAAAGATAAAAAGAGAAATGAAAACAACATATGGCATACATAATCCTAAAGAAAATATGGCAAATGTAGGTAATTTCTTGACAGTAATAACACTGAAAGTTAATGGATTAATCTCTACAGTCAAGAGGCACACATTGGCAGAATGGATAAGGAAATAGGACCCACCTATATGCTGTCTACAAGTAACCAACCTTAGACTCAGTGAGACAAGGAGGCTGAAAGTGAATGATCAGAAAACCAATTTTACATGCAAATAATAATCAAAAAATGTGTGGGAATAGGTAAACTAATATTGGCTGAAATAGACTTTAAATGCAAAACAATTGTAAGAGAGAAATAAGACTGCTATAAATTAATAAGATGGGTAATTTATCAAGAAGAAAGAACAATCATAATCATTTATTCACCTAACACAAGGCATCTTAAAATTTATGAGGTGAATATTAGAAAAACCAAGTGGAGAAACAGATGCTTATACAATTATAGTGGGTGATTTAATACACAATTATCACCATTAGACAAAACATCTTGGCAGAGAGTCCATAAAGAAAAAAAGATCTTGAGTAATACATTAGAAAATTTGAACAAAATTGATATAGAGAACATTACATACAAATACTTTGGAATATACATTCTTCTTGAGTGCACATGGATCATTCTCTAGGATAGACCACATGCAAGTCCACAGAACAAATCTCAATGATTTCAGATTTGAAATTGAATTCAGAATTGAAATTTTACAAAGAGTTTTTATAATACCACAATGGAATGAAGCTGGAAATCAGTAAGAGGCAGAGAACCAGATAAAGCATTAAGATATGGAAGTGAAACAACACACTCTTAGACAAAGAGTAGGTCAAGGAGGAAATTGCAAAAAAAACCAGCAACTACCTTGAAATGAAAGAAAATGACAATATAATGTATCAAAACTTATGGGATGCATCAAAGTTGTACTGAGAGGGAAATTTATAGCCATAAGTTACTATATTAAAAAAGAAGAAAGAGCTAAAACTCAAGAACTAACTGCACACCTGGAGGAATTAGAAAAAAAGCAAGAAACTAACTTCAAAACAAGTAGAAAGAAAGACAGACAAAGATTTAGACCAAAGCTAAATGAAATTGAAAATAATAAAGCACTAGAAAAAAAATTTTTTTAAGCTGGTACTTTGAGAAGATTACTAAAATTGACAAACCCTTAGCTAGAGAAATAAAAAAGAGAGAAGATGAAAATACATAAAATCACCACTGACCCCACTAAAATAATGAAAATCATAACAGGATACATTGAAAAATTGTATTCCAACAAGAAGGATAATTTCAAGGAAATGGACAAATTCCTTGAAAAACACAAGCAGCCTACCTAGACAAATGAAGAAATTGACGAATTTAACAGACCAATCACATGATAATGAGATAAAATTAGTTATAATAAACTGTCCAAATAAGAAGAGTCAAGGAACAGACAGCTTCACAGGTGAATTCTACCACACATTCTGGAAATAACTAACATCAATCTTGCTTAAATTCTTCCAAAAAATAGAAGGGGAGGGAACATTGCCTAACTCATTCTGTGATGCCAATGTCACGCTAATACCAACGCCACACAAAGACACCACAAGGAAGAAAAACTCTAAATCAAACTCTCTAATGAACCTAGATTCTAAAATCTTCAATAAAATACTTGTTAATTATATGTAACAACACATCAAACGAATTATACACCATGATCAAGTGGATTCCATCCCTGACATGCAAGGATGTTTCAACATAAGAAAATCAAGCAATGTAATACAGCACATAAACAGGTCAAATTTTTTAAAATCATGTGACCATCTCTATAGATGTAAAAAAGCATTAAAAAATACAGCACACTTTTCTGATAAAACACTTCAAAAGATAGTAATAGAAGGAAACTTCTTCAACATGATAAAGCGTATATATGAAAATTCCACAGCTAAAATCTTATTCAATGGTGAAATCCTAAAAGATTTCTGTCTGATTTCTGGAACAAGACATGGATGTCCACTGTCACTGCTCTTATTAACATTCTGTTAAAAGTACTTCCTTGAGCACTTAGATAAGAAAAAAGATGTAAAAGGATTCCAAATTGGAAAGGAAGAAGTAAAATTTTCACTAATTGGTGATGACTTGATCCTATACATAGAATGCACTGAGAAATCTACTACAAAGTTTCTAGCACATATAAATGAATTCAGTAAAGAGGCAGGGTATAAGAACACTGTGCAAAAATCAGTAACATTAATGTACACTAATAATGAGCAAAGTGAGGAGGAAATTAAGAAAAATATCCCATTTACAATAGCAACTAAAAGAATCAAATACCTAGGAGTAAATTTAACTAAAGACATAAATGACTTGTATGCAGAAAACTACATAACACTGTTAAAAGAAATCAAAGAATACCTAAATAAATGGAAGAATATCCCCTGTTTATGGAAAGGAAGACTAAACATCATTAAGATGTCTATCCTACCCAAAGCGAATTACAGATTTAACGGAATCCCAATAAAAATTACCGCAGCATTTTTAACTGAGGAAATGCTGACCATGAAACTTATCTGGAAGGACAAGGGGCCACAGTTAGACAAAGATGTATTGAAAAAGAAAAATGAAATAGAAGGAATCATGCTTCCTGACATTAAAACATAATAGAAGCTACTGTTGTCAAAACTGCATTTTATTACCACAAGGATAGACATACTGACCAACAGAACTGAATTGAGAGTTCTGATATAGATCCCCACATATATATTCAACTGATATTTGACAAGGCCACCAAGCCCACTCAACTAGGAGAGAATGGCCTCTTCAACAAATGGCGCTTGGAGAACTGGATATCCATATTTAAAAGAATGAGAGAGGAACACCATCTTACAATTTATACAAAACATAACACAAGATGGATCAAAGATCTTAGTGTAAGAGACAAGACAATGAAGACCTGGAAGATTATATAGGGAAACATCTACACATCTTGGGTTAGGAAATGGTTTCATAATCTTTACAACCAAAGCATGAGTACTGAAAGAAAAAAAATAGAAAATCAGACCTCCTGAAAATTAAAAAATTTTCACCTCAAATGAGTTTGTCAAGAAAGTGATAAAGCAGCCTACTCAATGGGAGAAAATATATGGTAGCCATATATCTAATAGGGGCCTAATATCCAGCATATATAAAGAAATCCTATACCTTAAAAATGAGAAGAGAACCCACTTTAAAAAGTGACAAGTGATTTGAATAGATACTTCTACAAAGAAGAAATGCAAATGGATAAAAAGCACATGAAAAAATGCTCAAATCACTAGCTATTACTGAAATGCAAATCAAAAGCACAATGAGATATCATCTTACACCCATTAGAGTGTGGCTATTTAAAAAACAGAGTACTACAAGTATTGGAGAGCATGTGGATGAATGGGAACCCTTATCCACTATTGGTCGGAATGTAGAATGGTGCATCAATTGTGGAGGACTGTTTGGTGGGTCCTCAGAAAGCTAACTATAGAACTGCCATATGATCCAGATTCCCCATGCTGGGCATATGTCTAGAAGAATTGAAATCAGGGACATGAACAGATATATGCCCACCAATATTCATAGTGGCATTATTTACCATTGCCAAATGTTGGAAACAACCCAAGTGTTCATCAACAGATGTATGGATACATAAATTGCCATATATACATACAATGGAATATTACTTAGGTGTAAAGAGTGCAGTGTTAGGACACAGGATAACATGGATGAATCTTGAAGACCTTACCCCTTTGAGGGGTAAATATTACATGACCTCACTGATATGAATTAAGCAAATCGAGCAGACTCACAGAGCTAATGTCTGGAAGATCGGTTTACAGGGAACAAAAAGGGAGAAGTTTGTGAATCAATGTCCATATGGGTAAAATCTATGATAAGTTGGAAAGGTATAGCTGTGCAAGGGATGGGCATAATAGTGGTTATTTGATGCTATTGGGTTGAGCGGTGCTGGTTTTTGAGGTGGTAGGTTGGGGAGGGTGGTTAGGACTGCCCATGGAAATGGGGGGAAGTTTAGGGGAAGAAGCAGGTGAACAATGGTGATTTGTGGGTAACTGGTTTAAACTACAATGTTTGGAATGTTCTTTTGGCTAATATGGCAAGGGAAGGTTACTTGTTTCAGGGGTTGGATTGGGTGGCACATGGGACAAGGTACACCTGAGGCAGGATTCTAGGGAGTGTGTAGTGTTCATCTCATCATAGAGTGTTGTGTCAGTGGGTGGAGACTCATACAATGAGCGGAAGATATTCGACTCCCATCCTGTGGAGTCGTGCTATGATCTTAAATAAAGGAGTGGGAGTCTCTCGGGAGCGTAGGCAGTGCCTAATAGGAGAGGACCTTCCAGTATGTCAAGCCTTCAATATTGTTGCAAATAACTATGAATCTTGTCCTTCAATGAGGTAATCTTGGTGGTTACTGTGGGTCCTGATGTGAGGGGGAGGGGATAAAAGAATAGATAGAACATGGGGCATTTTTTGGAATGTTGGTATTGTTCCACATGTTCTTGCAAGATTGGATACAGACCATCTTAAAGTTCATCAAAATCTATAAATTGTACATTCCCAAATGTAAATCATAATATAAATCATTGACCAGGCTTAGTAGCAGTGTTTCAATATTTGTACATCAATTGTAAGAAATCTACCATGTGCATGTAAAATGTTTTTAATCAAAGAAAGGGAAAAAGGGGAGATGTTGGGTATATGGGAATCACCTATATTCTGTACATGACTTTTCTGTAACCTAAATCTTCCTTGAAGACAAAATGAAAAAAAAATAAGACACTGGGGGAATAAATGAAAAAAAAACTCATTGTACATACAAAACAACATATCTTACAGTGATGAAAGGCAAAATGATTTATTTTATTTTTAAATTATTTTTCACTATTTCAAACTTTTTTAAAAAATTATATTTTATTCATTTTTTAAAGCTATTATTATGATATCATTTTCCTTTTTAACTGTATTCATTTTGTTGGCTTTAACTTTGAAGATGTTTTGGATCACAGAAGCATTAGAACAGTGGCAGAGAAGGATCATTGATGCAGGGTGTCAGAGATGAGAATTGCATATGAGGAGTTTCACCTGGGGCATACCTATAAGACATATGAATGTGTTCAAGTTTTCATGGAGTATTGTCACAGTTGGTGGAGATTCACATAATAACTAAAACAATATTGACAATTCCCAAGTTCCAAAAATGCCCCCATATTATACCTGTTTTCCCACTCCCTCCACTCAGGACCTCCAGTGGCAACTGCCTCCACATCAATGATATAAGCTCTTCCATTGCAAAAATCACAATAAGTCTATAGTAGAATACCAGGAAGTCTACTTTAGTCCATCATTCACTCCCAAAATCCTGAGGATTCTGGTATGGTGCTGCCCACTCTGCATTTAATTGGGAGGGGACTTAGATCCCATGGGGCAGATCGATGGGACTATCTTGCTTGCAGTTTCAGACCCACTCTTGTGCTTGGGATGGTCATATGTGTTCATTAATATATGAAGGATGTTGTTAATGTGGGAAAATGTGGGAGGAGTAACGAGTGGGGCATATGGGAATCCCATATTTTTTTTATGTATCATTTATGTAATCTAGGTATCTTTTTTAAAAATGAAAAGTATATTAAAAAATAATACCAAATTCCCATCCTGTGGACTCTACCACAGTCCCTAATGTGACTGCAAGAATCCCCTGAGTGACTAGTAAAGAAGGATGGACCATTGATGGGCCCTTAATAGTGATGACTGTTCTTTGAATTTTACTTTTGAAATTGAAACTTAGCTTAGTATTATAGTGTGCCTAAGAGTTACCTCTTGAGAATTCCCTTTCTGTTCAAATGTGGCCTCTCTCTAAGCCAAACTCAGTATATAAATGCATTACTTTCCCCACCCCCAGCATGGGACACTACTCTTGGGGTTATGCCTCCTTGGTACTGAATGCTTACAAACAAACACTGACCAGCAATGCAACTGGAAAAAGACCTTGACCAAAAGGGGAAATTGGTAAAGACAAATGAGTTTATATGGCTAAGAGACTTCAAAGTGTGTCAGGATATCATTCCAGAGGGTTTGCTTATGCACATTTCAGGAGAATATCATTGGCTGCCAAAATAAACATTGCCTCAAATAGCAGGTATCCTGAGGGCTCTGGAGACACCCAGACACTAAAGGCCGGGCAGAAAGCTCAGGAGTGTGGCACCCTGACAGTGGACACTACTATGGAATTTATGCTCCCTAGTTTGACAGAGATGGATTCAATTGTGGTTTCCCTACACATGTGGGAAAATGTGCAAGGGGTGTTGAGTGGGTAATATAGGAATCCTCCATATTTTTTTATGTAACATTTATGTAATCTACATATATTTAAAATAAAATGAAAAAGTACATTATTAAAAATATCTAATTCTATATTAATTTGTATGTGCAAAGGCATTCTTTCAAGCTATTATTTTATATGTGGAAAGAAACTATTTAAAATACAAAAAAATATTTCCAAAATAAGTATTTTCCTTAAATCTCATTATACATAATTCACTGGCTCTACATATCTGCTAAGAATGTAAATTCAGCTTTATGTAATCTCAGTAAGGAAGGTGATTTTTACAAGTCATAGATGGGTAAGGGAAAGGGTGAAATATATGACTTTATCATTGTTGACTATGTTCATGCTGGAATTAAGTCAAAGAGAGAAAATGTTAAGCAAGTGAGGTAGATAAACTGAAATTTTGAGTTTTGAATTTTCCTGTGAGAAGCTATTGTAGACAAAGATTTTTTGGTTCATACTGTAATTCAAAGGCCAGAAATAGAAAATAAACAGGAAACTTGTTGCAGAGAAGTTTCATTTTGTATTTACTCCTTAAGCTGATTTGGAATTAGGCTACTGAAAGCAGAAACAGGTTGCTTTGATCCCTTAAAATAAAATATTTCAGAATTCTGTCACAAAATCTCCTTATTTTAATTAGTAAGATTAGAACTTTTTTATATGATGACATTGAGCACAGTGGTTATATCATGTTGCTTTCCTTTAAGCAAGGAAAGAAGATTTGATGGATTTGGAAGACAAAAGAAATCCACTATTTTAAAATTTTGTATTGAACATTTAGTCTACATAAATGTTACATTGAAAATATAGGAGGATTCCCATATACCCCATCCCCTACCCTTCCAAATCTTTTCCCCACTACGAACATCTTTCATTATTGTGGTACAATTCTTACAATTGCTGAAAACATATCGAAGCCTTCCTATTAACCATAGTCTATAGTTTACATTATAGTTTATACTTTGAACCACAGAATTTTATAGGATTTTACAGAATGTATAATGGTCTATATCCATCACTGCTATGTCATGCAGGACAATTTTCTAATATGGAGAATTCTGGTAAGAGCTCTTCTTGTGGTTAGATAATTGGGTGGCTTAAATTTGAGTAACTGAATAGCAGCTTGAGTACACTAGAAGATTGATTAGTAGCTAGAGGAAAGGCACAACCTGAACCATCAAGTAAAGACACTAAAGACAATTTCAGTCAAATACAAAATTTTGTATAATGTTGGAATGAAGTGAAAGGAGGAGGAGAAAAAAACAGGAGGAAATCATATTGATGGGGAGGATGAGCATAAAAGAAATGAGGAAAAGGCTTCAGTTTTACAAAAATATGTCACATTCTCTTCTTACATGTTGGTTTGTACATCATCATTTTTATGGATGTTTATGTTCAGGGTTTCAGAGTCTGCTAACTGCTGCACAGCTTGGACCAGGTCCATGACTAGAATCACATCTATAGATTAATTCCTTCATCTGACAGTTTCTGAATGTTAGGGAAAAAATGAGTGAATGAAATAAATATGATAGCAAGAGAGTTTATAAGAACTTTGCCCATATATGACCTGTAGCTCAATTTGCCTTCTACAAGTGATGCTTAAGAATATGTAATCCCATATGCAAATTACTGTAACTAGCAAAAGAGTAATAAAACCTGAGTTTAACATTATTGCTTTCCTGGCACAGCTTTTACTGGATCACGTGTCTCAGGGAATAAATTCAAACAATAATTAAATTTAAACAAAAAGTAAAATTTTCCCAAATTGTTAAAGTGAAAAGAATGACTACATACAATGTCTACAAATACACTAGGTCATGTTTTACCACAAAAAAAAAAGGAAAAGGAAAGGAAACTGAAAAAGCAAAGAAAGAAAAAGGAACTACTTCAGTACAGGTGATTTGGTCAAATTCTTTTTTTTAAAGGTGTGCAGTGTCATTTATTATCAGTAGGTTAAAAATCTGGTCATTTTCATTTTCCTAACCATTATCATCACCATTAATATCATTATCATCTAAATTTATTGACAATTTATTTACTATGTATTCTGCTATCATATTTACTTATATTTTCTCTATTAACCTCATGAAAACTATATGAGTAGGTGATATTATGACTATGTTTTATGATTCTTATTTCATAATTTTAATTCAATACAAAATTATATAATGTCAGGAAGTTTCAAAACTTAGGCCATATAGAGCATTATTAAAATATAAATTTCTAGAATTTATTGAATATTTAAAATAAACCGATTCACTGTGACACATAATTTTATCCCTGCCATTAAAGGTTTATATTAAGAGTTCAAAAGTCATATATAAGGAGACTTCCAGGAAGATGAAGGGTAAGAGAAATTCAGGACTCACTTCTCTCCCAGAAAAATAGGTAGAGGACAGGAAGAATTTGCCAAGAAAAATGTTTTAGGGTGTAAAACACCAATGTAAGACAGGCTGCCACCTAGAAGAGAGAGGCAAAAAAAAAATCTTGATGGGAAAAGTTTGTGAGTAAAAGCTGAAACTGCAGCTGCCAGTGCCCATCCCTATACCCTCAGAGCAGACAGATTTGAGTCCTCCAGCCTCCAGCAGGTGGCTATGAACAGATGAGATAGCAGGTGTTCTCTTCCCAAGGAAAGGGAGAGACATAGATGTAGCCAAATACTGATTCAGATTTTGGTTAACAAATTTGATCTCCTGGGTCTCATGAGCCCTTCCGGGCAGGATGGGGCAACACTATTTTTTGCCCTGGGAGCTGACCAGGGCTAAAGTGATCCAATCCTTTCAAACACCCTCCCCATTGACTGGGGCTGCTTTTGAGGATGCTGAGGGTAGGGAAATTATTTCCTTCCCTGGAAAAGGGAGGGGGCTGCGAGCAAAGTGAAGAGAACACCTGAGAAAATTTGATTTGCAAGGCTCTGAAGAGCCCAGAGGCAGGATCTTCTGTCACATTTTTCTAGCCAGTGTTACAGCAAACATTTTCTGATCAAGGTTTGAGCTGAGAAGTATACTGAAGAGCACCACCTGCTGGCAGACCAAGAAAGTGTATGAAAGGAAAATAAAATTGAACGAGTAAAAGAGCTACTTTGTGCCTTTATAGCCTGCCCCCCGCTAAGCCATGGGAAGCTTGTCTGCAACCCATTACTGGATCCACAACCCAAATGTGAGAAACTAAACAGAAACAATTATAAAGAAATGAAGAGTTTGAATCAGGAATAAAGGAACTGTAGTAACACACAGCCTCTCACCACTAAATCCCTATTCAAGAGAGAGTGACATTAAAATATACTCACCATCATACTCAGATGCCTAGGCATCAGCAAACAATTACAAGCCATACTAAGAATAAAGAAGATATGGCTCAAGCAAAGGAACATATCAAAGCCCCAGATGAGAAAGGATTTGAGACAAATAATGAGTTTCATACAAATCACCTAAATCAAGTCAATGAGTTGAAAGACAATATAGCTAAAGAGATAAAAACTCAAGAACACACTGTAAGCAGAAAGAATTGGAAAACCTGATGTGGCAGTTAGAGATTATTTGTAGGACTGTTTTTACAAAATATAAATACAAATAAACTAGAGAAATGGAAACAGAATAGCAGCTATGTACAGTAGGGTAAGCATAGAGAGATTGAGAGGTGATGAGCGCTGCATGGGATCATCCAGCATCCAGACATCACAGAGGCAGCTCTCCCCCTGCTACTATGTAAGCTGCTGGCACTCTGTGGTCTTGGTAGTAGCTGCTCTCAGGGCATTCTGCAGGAGGGAGTCTGTATTAAAATACCCATGCAGCACCATTTTTCCTCATTAAGTTTAAAAAGATTACCACGTTTATGTTGGAGGCAAACTAACCAAGTTTTATGGTCTCTTCAGGCCACTAGGCAAAGAGATCATGAAAGATTCCACAGTCTTATCCATTGAAAGCATATGTCTAACTTTCTTTGCCATATTAATGGGTGCCAGGGATCTGCTTAAATGTAAGAATCATATTTCAGCACAAAGGTCCTTTCAGAGTTTTAGTCTCATTGACAGAGCCCTGTGAATAGTGCCTGAGGAACTTCTTACCAAGGAGACTTAGAGATCCTTGGTTCAATTTACAATTGGACTCATGGGCAAGCATGGCTGCACAGCTGAGGGCTAAGGAGAACTACAGAGGGTCCCCACTGGAACTGAAATATTTCTGCAAGCAATACTGTAGCATGCCTTAAGACACATTAACATGGTTGATATATTGTCTCATGGTATCCACTAACACATCACCAGATCCTTGAGTCTGTTAATGCCCTAAGACACATTGGAGAACTGCCCTGCAGTACTCTCAGATTTTTTGCTCTTCTAGAATGGCATTGTGTTCAATTTACCTATCTGCTCACTGTATCAATTTTTCCAGCTGCCTGGTGTTAAGATGAACAATTAGTACAAAGAGTCAAACTAAAAGCAACTATAAAGCCTTTATGCACCTAATGCCAGTGCAATCAGTAAACAAAAGATAAAAGGCAATGATTCTCAGTGTTTCATTGAAAACTGAGATGGCACTGGGGAGGGTGAGATGATAGATAATGCAAATGGGGGAAATTGTCTCACTGTCAAGTAGCCTGATCAAAAATCTTCTGCCTTTTTTACTGACTGGGGAGTCAAGATAGATGGAAAGACAGACAGAAGGGCTGAGTAGAAAAGTACTGAGACAGAATGAGGAGAATTGTCTTAGCAAAGGTCCTCCAATTACAAGATCATGGATGAGGCACCAGGAAATCACCTTAGTCATGACCCCAGATATGGGCTCACTTCGTTGAGGCATCTAGACTAGGAATCCAGATATGTGTATAAGCTGGGCTGGTTCGGGGTTCCCGAGTGTATGACTAGAACTCCCTTCAGAAAACTGTAATGTACTGACTGTACAACATGCCTGATATGGGGAGGGCAGCTTTCTCTCAAGAGGCTATCAGATAAAGCTTTGTAATTTTCTACAGTCAGGACTGAGTGACCACACATAAAATTTTGGGCAAGAGCCAGACTCTTCAATTATTAATATATTTATAATATTTAATAATTTAGCTACTGCATGCAAATTTTGAATATTATTTGTAAGTTTGTTTTATAATTGTGTATTTTATCATGTAATTAGCTGCATAAAATTAGTAATTCCTTAAAAAATTGAAACATCATTATGAGGATACTTTTATCTCTTTTAATTTCTTTTCTTTATCTCTATCTTATATGGCAGAGATATGTTACATATGATGTCAATATGTCCACATATTTTGGGGTTTGAAATATATTTTATAAGTTTTTAAAAATAATTTCTTCTTACAATTGATAGTTCTTTTTTTTTCCTTGCATGTTTTTTTTTGTCCAGTGTTGAATTTTATGAACAACATTTCATAAGCGTATATTTACAATTTCACTAATAAATTCAGGTTTAAATCTAACTTAATAATATTACACTTTTTCACACACAAATTCTACTTTATTGCCTGCTGTTTAACTATTTTAAGTTTAGTTGGAGACATCAAATAATTGATTTGTGAAATCACATTCTGAAAAATCAGAGCTCTCATTTAGTATCAAATTTTGGTTTATTTACAAACAAAAAAAGAATTAAGAGTCATTTATGAAGAACAAAGATATCTAAGGTAAGCCATGTGCCTTTGGGCCATTTGAATATCTTCTGTAGAGAAATGTCTTTTCAAGTCCTTGGCCCTTATTTATTTAGTTAGTTTTTGAGGTGCTGGGGCTGAGGATTAAACCTGGCACCTCATACTTGGAAAGCTGGTGCTCAACCACTGAACTATACTCAATCCCCAACCATTTTTTTTTATTTAATCATTGTCTTTTTGTTGTTGAATAATACTAATTCTTTACATATTCTTTTATTAAACCTTTATCATATGTATGTTGAGCATTATTTTCTCCTATTTTGTAGGTTGTATTTTTTTCACTTTCTTGATTTTGCCCTTTGATACAGCAAAACTTTTAAATTTTGACAAAGTCAAATTTATGTATTTTTTTCTGCTTTTTGTGCTCATGCACTTGGTGGGGTAGTATGTAATAATTATTTGCCTAATACTAGGTCCTGAAGATATTTCTTTATATTTTCTTCTAAGACTTTTATACTTTTATCCTTTATATTGGCTGTTCAACTTTCAGTTAATTTTTTTTGTAGACTGTGAGGTGGGGTTTCAATTTGATTCTTTTGCATTGGATTACCCATTTTCCAAGCACCATTTGTTGAAGAGATCATTCATTCCCCCAATGAGTGGATTGGGACTCCTGTCAAAAAGTAATTTTTGGGAGTGAAGGTGGCTCAAGTGATAGGGTGTTTCCTTCTCATGTGGGAGGTCGCAGGTTTGGTTCCCAGTGCCTCCTAAAAAGAAGACGAATAGAGAGCAGACAGAGAGGGCAGACAAACAATGTAGGGGGGCGGTGAGAAAGAAATTAAATAAATTTTAAAAAATGAATTGTCCATAGATGACAATAGATGAACTTTCAATCATATTCCATTTTTCTATGTGTCTGTCCTTGTGCCAATAACACTATTTTGATAATAGTAAAATAATAGTTTTGTAATTAATTTTGAATTCAAGAAGTGTGCATCCTCCGACTTTGTTCTATGTTAGGACATTTTTTGGTATTTGGAGCCTCTTAGCCTTCCATATAAATTTGATGTTTTGATTTTTCAATTCTGCTAAGACTGCTGTTGGAATTTTGATTGGAATTGCTTTCAATCTGTAAATTGCTTAATGTAGTATTGTCATCTTAAGGATTTTTAGTTTTCCATACATATACATGGAATATAATTCCATTTATTTGTGTTTATTTAGAATTATTCTACCTTTATTTAGGGAGAAAGTGTAATCTGTTATAGTTGGATGAAGTGTTCCATATTTTTACAATGACTTTTGCTTTAGAGTTTTGTTTAAACCTCTATTGATTTATTGATCTTATGTCTAGATGATCTCACCACTATTCAAAGTGATGTATTAAAGTCTACTACTATGAATGTAGACCCATCTATTTCTCCCTTCAGTTTTGTCAATGTTTGCTTCACATATTTTGAGACTTTCTTGTTAGCTGCCTGTATATTCATAAACATTTTATCTTTTTAATGATTGGACCTTTTTATTATTATATAATCCCCTTCTTTGTCTTGTTGAACAATTTTTAAT
>JAQZBX010000414.1:61021-112624 GCA_029593785.1 Cabassous unicinctus | reverse complement strand
AAAAAAAAAAAAAATTACAAAGTTGTAAATCACCGGTATGTTTAGAAAGTTTAAGATCAAAACTAAATAGACTTATTATCATTCCAGTATAGACATATTTCTTTAGCAATAGAAGAACTCTTATCACTGATATTAAGGTAGTGGCCACCAGAGGTTCTGAGGGATGAGAGCGGGAAGAATAGGTGTAACATAGGGGTATTTTTGAGACACTGGAGTTGTCCTGTATGACATTGCAGTGACAGATACAGGCCATTATAGATTTTGTCATAACCTACAAAATTGTACAGGACAGAGTGCAAACTATAATGTAAACTGTAGTCCATGGTTAGTGGCAATGCTTCAATATGGGTTCATCAATTGTAACAAATGTATCACACTAATTGAAAGATGTGGGAAATTGTGGCGGGAGTGGGAGTGGGGCATATGGGAATCCCTTATATTTTTAATATAAAATTTATGGATTCTAAAGCTTCTTTAAAAATAAAAAATAATTTTAAAAAAACCTCTTTCTTAGCAGGTTTTAAGTTCTCCATACAAAGAAGATAAATGTGAGGTAAATATTTCCTATTTCCACCTTATGACACTTTCAAGTCCAACTCTCAACATGTTAAGATGATGAAATGATGAAATTATGTATTCCTATTGCATATTTTAAATGTGTCTCATGTATTAGGGTCTATAACACATATAGTAACTCTTGAGTTTGGAGCAGCACTCTCTAATGGTTGAGAAATATTTTGCTACATTGGATAAACAACTTTCCAAAAAATTTTTATCTTCACATATAAACACTTAAAATGTTACTGTATTCAGGTTTGTAAATTGGGACCTTGACTGTCACTCATTAAAATAGGCACTGCCTCTTTTGCTATTTCTAAGACTGCTATTATCATAGAACACTGATAGTTTATTACCATGGAATTATAATATTTGCAAATTATGATGTTTTCTGCATTCTTTTATTATAGACTATTTGCATTAAAGTCATATGAAGTATATTGCATCATATATGAATGGACATTTATATATTATCTCTATTTGTAATTGTAGAATGCATTGTGATTAAAATGGGAAATTTTAGTTTGTGTAAATACTCCTAGATACAAATTAAATAAATAAAAGCAACAACAAAATGGTACTCTGCAACACAGTGAACACTAATATAAATTATGGGGTATAGTAATAGTATAATTACAATAATATATTTCCCTGAATTATAGCAAGATGCCACAGTAATGCAGGTGTTAATAATAGGTTGCTTTATGAGAACTCTGCATTGTCTCTATGATTTTCCTGTAAACCTACAACTTATATAATTAAATAAAAAAGAACATTACTAGAAACCAAAAAAGTAATATTATGTAGCAGGTATATATAAATAATAATATAATGTATAATGCACGGTGGTGATCAATGCCTTAAAGCAAAAAGTCATCATTTCCTTTAGAATTTAGAGAGCTTATTTTGAAATTTTTTTTGTAAATGAGATGCCATAACATTTGCACACACATAATTATATAACATGGCAATTCCAAAATTCTCTAGATTGGGGAATGAACAGTGGACTAAAGTAGACTTATTAATATCATACCATAGACTTATTATTTTAAAAATGAAAGAATTCTTATCATTGATATTAAGGTAATCGACACCAGAGGTTCTGAGGGGGGGGAGAGGGAAGAATAATATGGGGGCATTTTCAAGACATTGGTATTGTACTGCATGACATTGCAATGATGGATATAGACCATTATATATTTTGTCATAACTTAGAAAATCATGCGTTAACTGTAATGTAAACTATAATCCTTGGTTAATGGCAAGCTTCAATATGTGTTCATTAATTGTAACAAATGTAACAAAATAATGAAGGATGTTGTTAATGTGGGAAAGTGTGGGAGGGGTAAAGAGTGGGACATATGAGAACTCCCTATATTTTTTATGTAACATTTATGTAATCTAAAGTACCTTTAAAAAAAAAATAAATGTATTAAAATTAAAAAAGGATAATAAAGTTAAAGATTTGTCTCACTAAAACTGATGGAGCAAAGCAGAAAGTTAGAATTAATACAAGAGTTGAGCATGTAATTTACTAACTTGCCCAAATTAACACTCAGAGACACTATTATGTAAATGTGCAAAATATATTTTCTTTACAAATACACATTGGCAACTTATTAAAATGGACCCTATTCTGGGCCATAAGGATGTCTGCAAAAAGTTTAAAACCCTGAACCTGTATATAATATGCTCTTCGAACTCAGTTATTAAATCAAGAAGGTGGTATTGAAATCTCTGAGTAATTGTTCAAATGTCTAAGTCTCCTAGCAGTCCTATCAGTTTGATTTACGCATTTTTTAAAAGATTTTATTTATTTATTTATCGCCCCCCCTCCCCCTTGTTGTTTTGTGCTTGCTGTCTGGTCTCTGTGTGTTCTTCTGTGTCTGCTTGTCTTCTCTTTAGGCAGTGCTGGGAACTTGTCCTGGGACCTTCCAGAGTGGAAAGAGGCTGCTCAGTCTCTTAAGCCACCTCAACTCCCTGGTCTGCTGCATCTCTTATTGTCTCTCCTTTGTGTCTCTTTTATGTTGCATCATCTTGCTGTGCCAGCTCTCCACGCAGGCCAGCACTCTGTGTGGGCCAGCTCGCCATGCAGGTCAGCTTGATTTTCACCTGGAGGTTCCAGGAATCTAACCTTGAACCTCCTATATGGTAGATGGGAGCCTAGTCACTTGAGCACATCTGCTTCCCAGCTTTATGTATTTTGAAGACCCCCCTTTTTTTGGTGAGTTAAATTAAGTACTTCTATGTCATCTTGATTAATTAACTATTTTATTAAATGGAATAACATCCTTTATTTCTGGTCTTTGCTCTAAAGTCTACATTTTCTTTTGTTAATCTAAACACTATATATTTTAAAAGTTTGTGTTACCATGCATACCTTTATGTGTTGTTTTACATTTAACCAGTTTGGACTTTTATACTGAAGTGAATTTCTTGAAGGCAGCATAGATTTGGGACTCACTTTATAATCCTATCACAGATTCTCTGTTTTTTATTTGTGGTGTTTTATTCTTTAAGTCCATTGTATGCATTGATGTTTTAAAATATTAAAATCTATTTGATAGTTCTTTTATTTTCTTGTTCCATCTATTCTTTGTTCTCTCACTTATATTTTTCTATCTTTATTTGGACTAAGTATATTTTATCTTCTTATTAACTTTTAGCTATATATATATACATATATACACACATTATTTTTTAAAGTTGTTGATTATGAGATTATATTATACATATTTACCTTATCTCAACCTACTTTCATTTGATAATATATAATTTCACATATAAGTGAAAAGAAAAGCTATCATATTTTTCCTGATATTTTTCAGCATTTCTGGTGCTCTCTGTTCCTTTGTGTAGGTCCATATTTTCAATCTATATCCTTATATTTTTTCTTCAAACTTTCATTTAAGATTTTTATATCATGGATCTTGTGGTGATGAATAATTCCCACTTCGGTATGATTCGATACTCTTTAATGTATTTTCATTTTTTGAATGCAATTCTATATAAATTTTTTATCTTCTTGGTTAGTGAGAATTCTGCCATCATATTTATCTTTGTTTCTCGACTTGTAATGCAACCTCCCTCACTTTTCCTGGAAGCTATCTGTTTCCAAAACAAGGGTAGGACTGATGTAAGGTAGACATTTCCATTTCAGAAAGAAAAAATTGGAAAGAAACAGAGGCCATGTTTCCCAAACAAGTTAAAGGGAGGAGGGGAAATGGAACTATGGACTTAAATAGATTTATGATTATTCTAGCAATAGAAGAACTTTTATCAATGATATAAAGACAGTGACAACCAGAGGTTCTGAAGGGAGGGAGAGGGAAGAGTAGGTGTAAAATGGGGTAGTTTGTGGACATTGGAATTTTCCTGCATGACATTGCAATGATGGATATAGGCCATCATATACTTTGTCAAAACCTGTAAAATTGTGTGGTGTAAACTGTAAACTATAATGTAAACATATGGTCCATGGTTAGTAGCAATGCTTCAATATGTGTTCATCCATTGTAACAAATGTACCACACTAATGAAAAATGTTGTGTTTGTGAGAAAGTGTGGGAGGAGAAGGGGTTCGATATATGGGAATCCCCTTTATTTTTTTTTCATTTTTTTTAAATTTATTGAAGTATATCACTCATACATGAACATGCATAAACAATAAGTGTATAGCAATAGTTGTGACTTTACAAAACAAACATGCATAACATCATACCGGGCTCTCATACCTACCCTACCACCAAAACCTTGCATTGTTGTTAAACATTTTTAACGAATGATTAAAGAGCATCTTCAAAATATTACTACTAACCAAAGTGTTTTCCCCCAACCCACCCTATTATTATTATTTTTTTATATCATTTATACATGAACATACATAAACAATAAGTGTATAGTAATAGTTGTAAACTTACAAAGCAAACATTCATAACATCATACAAGGGTCCTATACATAAACCCTACACCAACACCTTGCATTATTGTGAGACACTTGTTACAAATTATGAAAGAATATTGTTAAACTCTCACTGTTAATTATAGTCCTTATCCTACATTCAGTGCATCTTTCCCCAACCCACCCTATTACTACTTTTCAAATATATTTTTTTGATAGAATTTGTAAACCTACAAAACAATCATATACAGGTGCAGAATTCCCAAACCATACCCCTCTATCAACACACCACACTGTGGTGGAACATCTGCCACAGATTATGAGATAATATCATCTGACCACTAAAAGGTCCACAGCCTACATAAAGCACACATGCCAAACAGTACATCTTTGGCATAGATGCAGGAATATTGCATTATTACTGTTAACCACAGTTCATAAGTCACTCCACTTATATTTTGCCCATACTTCACATTCCCACCACCCTGCAATAGTCATGAACATCTGCTCTAGCTCACAAAGGTCACTCTTGCATCTGTATTGTCAACCACAATTCTCATCCACCTCTGGGTTTACTGTGCTATTCAGTCCCTAGATTATTCTCTAGCTTTCTGTCAATTGGCATTTATAACCCTAGACCACCCTTTTCAGTCACATCCCCATTTATAAACCAGCTGTTACTCACTATAAAATGTTACTATCAACTCTGTACATTTCCACACTTTTACAGTAAAGCTAATTAAACCTTCCACATACATTATCAGTAGTCCATCTCAGTCCTCCTCTTATCACATTTAAGAATCCACCACCTACCACCAGGTATGGAAGATATTTTCCTACATTTTCTTCTAGAAGCTTTATGGTTCTTGCTTTTATATTTAGTTTTTTTAAAATTCTTTTTGGGTTAATTTTTGTATAAAGTATGTCAAAGGAATCCTCTTTCCTTCTTTTGCTATAGATATCCAGTTTTATCACCACCATTTGTTGAATGGACTGTTCTGCCTGAGCTGGGTGGGTTTGACAGGCTAGTCAAAAATCACTTGACCATAGATGTGAAGGTATGTTTCTGAACCATCAAGTCAGTTCTATTGGTGTATGTGTCTATCTTTATGCCAGTACCATGCTGTTTTTACCACTGTAGTTTGGTAACATGATTTAAAGTCCAGAAATGAGAGTCCAACAACTTTGCTTTTCCTTTTTAAGATGTTTCTGATCTTCAGGAACCCTTACCCTTCCAAATAAATTTGATAATCATGTTTTCCATTTATTTTAAAAATGCTTGTGGAATATTTATCGAGATCACATTGAATCCATATATCAATTTCAGTATAATTGACATCATAATGATATTTAGTCTTCCACTCTATGAGCATGGAATGTTCTTCCAATTATTTAGGACTTTTTAAAATTTCTTTTAACAATGAATTGTAGTTTTCTGAATACAAGTGCTTTACATCTTTGGTTAAGTTTATTCCTAAATATTTGGGTTTTATCTGTCATATTTTATTTTCAACACTCTTTTGACACTTTTAGTTATCATTATTGATATAATTTTCATTTATTGATTCTCTTCCAGGCTTCTCACTCCTGTGTTTTCTTTTCAGGCTCTAGCACACCCTTTAGTATTTCCTGCAAAACAGGTCTCTTGTTTACAAACTGTTTCAGTTTCTGTTTATGTGTGAATATTCTAAACTCACCCTCATTTTTGAAAGACAATCTTTTAAGATATGCAAACTCTTTCAGTTTCTGTTTATGTGTGAATATTCTAAACTCATCCTCATTTTTGAAAGACTATCTTTTCAGATATATGATCCTTGGCTGGAAGCTTTTCTCTTGCAGTATCTTAAATATATCATAGCACTGTCTTCTTGCCTCCGTTGTTTCTGGTGAGAAATCAACACTTAATCTTTTTGGTTATTCCTTGTATGTTATGCATTGCTTTTTTCTTGCTGCTCTCAGAATTCTGCCTTTGTATTTGGCATTTGATATTCTGATTTGTATGTGTCTTGGAGTTGGTCTATTCGTATTTTTTCTATTGGGAGTACGTCGTGCTTCTTGGACATGAATATCTCTGTCCTTCAAAAGGGTTGGGAAATTTTCTACCATTATTTCTTCAAATATTTCTTCTGCCCCTTTTCCCTTCTCTTCTCCTTCTGGGACACACATGGCACGTATGTTTACATGTCTCTTGCTGTCATTTAGTTCCCTAAGACCTTGTTCAAGTTTTTCCAATCTTTTCTTCACCTGTTCTTTTGTATGTTCACTTTCAGAGGCCATTTCTTCAAGCTCACCAATCCTTTCTTCTGCCTTCTCAAATTTGCTATTATATGATTCCAGCGTATTTTTAATTTCATTTATTGCACCTTTCATTCCCATATGATCTGCTATTTTTCTATGTATGCTTTCAAATTCTTCTTTGTGCTTATCCAATATCTTCTTAATATCCTTAATTTCTTTAGCCATCTCATTGAATTTATTAAGGAGATTTGTTTGAACATCTATGATTAGTTGTCTCAACTCCTTTATGTCAACTGGAAGCTTATCTTGTTCCTTTAACTGGGCCATATCTTTCTGTTTCTTGGTGTGGATTGTAATTTTCTGTTGGTGTCTTGGCATCTGGCTTACTAGAATATTTATTCTGGGTGCAGTTTTTCTCTTTAGTTTAGGGCTTCCTGCCTGTTCTCCCTTGCTGATGGTGTAGTAGGAGCCAAGAAAATAGTTGGTGCTATAAGCTGTGGAGGCTCAAGCTGCCCTCAGTACCGCAAGGACTGATGAAACTTCTCTCAATTTTCTCCTTTGCCAGGGTAGGGAAAGAACCACACTGTGTGGAATAAAATCAAGTTGTGCAACCCTAGACTGTAGCTGCCCAGAGAGACTGATGAAGCTTCACGTCCCTTTCTCCCCTGCTTGGGGCAGGGATGGAGTTGCAGGTGTGGGCAGCAATCGATGCAGTGCAGGTCCAAGATGACTGCAGTTGCCCAGGTAGGCTTCCGATTATTCATTTTGTGCCAGCAAAATTTACCTGCAGATAACTGAATAGGCTGTTGCAGGGCCCGCCAGCTTCCTCCCTGTAGAGGGCTGAAGTCTAGGCTATTGCTGCAGGCCAATCTGGGAAAAGAAACCTGTCTCTACCATCACTGTGGTATTCAGTCAGCCCAGCTTCCCGTCATACTGGTGGTGGAGTCCAAATGGCAGCTACTGGCCTCCTTCTGACTTGGACAGGTTCAAATTTCAGCTGTTCTTTGTGTTATATTTTAGCAAGCCGAAAGACAAATCAGTAGCTGACATTGGTGGCCAACCAACCATCTCTTCCTCCCCTGTTTTTGGGAAATGGAGCTTCCACTTCCTGCCACAGAATAGCTCCTGGGGTGGCTTTCGCCCCAAAGTAGGATGATCACCAGCGTGGCCTGTTATTTCCCAGTGAGACTGGTATCCGCTCCCACTAGCTTCCTCCCTGGCCTTGGTGGACCTGGGGCTTAAGCTAGAACAGCAATCTGATCTAGAGGGAAAGAAGCCTGTCTCTACCAGCACTGTGATTTTCAGTCAGCCCTGCTTCCCCTCGTGTCAGGCACAGAGTTAAGATGGTGGCTACTGGCCTCTCTCTGACTTGGACAGGTTCAAACTTTAGCTGTTCTTAGGATTATACTTTAGCCCTACAAATTTACTAACCAGTGGCTGAAGTTGGTGCCCAACCTTCTCTTCCTCCCCCTTTTTTGGGAAGTGTAGCTTCGAATTCTAGCTGAGGAATAGCTCATGAGGCCACTTATGCCTCCAGTGGAGGATGGGCACTGGCCTCTTTGGCATGGAGTGCTCTACTTACGAATCTTCTCTGCAGATGGGCAGTCTCCTTCTTCCACTCTTTCAAGTATGCTGCAGGATGCTCTTATTGTTTCCTGGAGTCCCCAATCATGTCCTTTAGTTAGTTCTGGGTGATTACTACCTGCCCTGTAGCAGGAGCTGATTCTAGGAGCACCTTACTCTCCCACCATCTTGCTGGTTGTCTCTCGAATCTCCTTTATTTTTTGATGTAACGTTTATGTAATCTAAAGCTACTTTAAAAATAAAATATATATATATAAAAAAATTAAAAACCAACAGGAAAACTTCATTCTTTCCCAAGGTCTGAATTAGCTGTGGTTTGTTGCTTTGTCTTCTGGTCCTGTTGCAGCAGCAGCCCCACACTTCCTAAGCACTGGTACAGTGACCTTGCTCATCCCAAACACTGAGAGGTAAGCCCCACTGTCTGCAGGAACCTGGTCAGAAGGACTGCCCCTCCAAACCCTGAGACACAAGTCGTGCCCTATCCATGTGCTGCATGGAATGTCCTCTCTCTCAACCTGAAGATATCTCTTCTTCCCTAAACTCTGTTTCCATTGTTCTCCCATGACCTCCTTTTTCTTTCATTTCTACCATCACAATCTCTGTAATTCTAGGCTGGCAATGTTTCTGGACATTAGATCATATTCTCCACATAGTTATGTTCAAGTCATAATTTGCATTCCTACAAGAGTGAACCATTTGTACTTAGAACCTTTGAAGATATTATTATTAAAGTGTGAACTCATTTGTGACTACGTTATTTGAATATCTTATTCAGATTAGGCCAAATTGAATCAGGCTGGGTTTTAATCCATATGACTGGAGTCCATATTTTCAAAAGAAATTCAGATGCTGTCAGTCAGTACTGATCATGTAATATGCAATTTTTTAAAAATAAATTTTTATTCTGGGAACACACATATAACCTAAAATTTCCCATTATCCAGTTTCAAAGATACAATATAGTTGTGACAATACATTCACAATGTTGTGCTACCATCACCACCATCCATGGCCAAAACCTTTCCATATCCCCAAACAGAAACTTTTTACCAATGAAGCATTAACACTTCATTCCATTCCAACAGTTTTTTGTTCTTGTTGGATGATTTTTTTAATAAATATCTGTTAGGTCTAGTTGGTTTATAGTATCATTGAGGTCTATTTCATTACAGATGTTGTGTCTAAATATTCTATCCATTATTAAATATAATGTAGTGAAGTCTGATACTAGTAATGTAGAGTGGTTTATCAATCCATTCATATCTGTAGATTTTATGTCTTCTTGATGAATTGACAACTTTTTCATGAAAAAGTGTTCTCCTTTGTCCATTGTAAGAGCTTTTTATATACATCTGTTTTATATGATATACATATAGCTACTCCAGCTCTCTTTTGGATAATGGAGCTGGCCTCAGTTTCCACCATCTGGAAATAACAGCTTCTGGACTCCCAGTAAGAATTTGGATGTAAAGAACCAGTGGACCTTCTTCGTTTGTTGTTCAGTTGTTTTTGCATATTTTCCATTAGTTCTTTGATTTTATTGGTCTTTTGCTATTTGTTTCCAGTGTGTCTTATATGTTTTTTTCCTAATTTCTTCCATTAATAACCTTTGTTTTTAATTGTTTTTTTCATTGTGGACAATTTTGACTTTGTTTCATTGCTTTTCCAAATATATTTTTAGGAATTTTCTGGATGATCATGTCACAATTTCACATCTAAATATGTGACCAATAACAAGACTTTTAATTATCATTTCATTTACTTGTGTTGTAAATCATATAAGAAAAAAGAGGAGTAACTTTTTGATAAGAGTACCTATATTCCAGTTTATCCACAAATGCAACAATACTGGCTTTTAAATTTCTCTATATAGTTGCCTATTCTAGTGTTCTGTGGTTCTTATGGCTTCAAATTAATGTCTAACGTCCTTTTTTTTGCATCAGAGTCCCTTTAGCATTTTCATGTGGGACAGGATTACTAGTGCTAGAAGTACTCAACTCTTGTTTTTTTGGATTGTCTTCATATGGTCTTCATTTTTGAAGTAGAGTTCTGCTGAATATAGATTTCTTGGTTCACTTTTTTTTCTTTCAGTACTTAAAATATATCATTTATCAGCTTTCTGATGCTCATTTTATCTGATGAAAATCAGCTATTTATATAATGGTTCCTTTGCACGTGATGAGTCACTGTTTTCTTGCTATTATCAAGATTCTTTGATTTTGACTCTCAATCATTTGATTATAGTGAGTCTTATTACTGAAAACTGAGGTCATTCTACTTTGGATCATCTTTGATTTCACCATGTCTTTCATCAAGTTCAATAATATTTTGAACATTATTTCTTCAAATATTCCTTTGGCCCCTTTCTCTTTATGCTCTCCTTTTGGGGTTCCTGTATGTGTATGTTGGTAGGCTTGTGGTGTTCCCCAAGTCTCTTGGGATCTCTTCTTTTATCCATTCTTTTTTTGTATGTTCTTCAGACTGTACTATTTAAATGACCTATATTACAGTTGGCTGATTCTTAAGACTGCTCATATAAGCTTTTGAACTACTTTAGAGAATCTTACAGTCAGCCCAGTTTCAAAAAAATAAAAATATTTGTTGTATTTTTCAGCTTCAGAATTTGTTGTTAGTTCCATTTTATAATTTCTGTCTCTTTCTTGATTATCCCTATATATAAAATGCTGTTCTCCAGGGCTCCTTTAGTTCATGGTCCATTGTGTTTGATACCTCTTTGAGAATATGTAAAGTAGTTAATTTGAAGACTTTGTACAGTTCAAGTTTTTCCTAAGGGACAGTTTCTTTTAATTGCACTTTTCTTCCTGTGGATGCAGCATAATTTCTTGTTTCTTTGCATGCTTCATAATTTTTTGTTGTTGAAAACTGAATGTTGTGGATATTATAATGTGGTAATAATAAGAGTCAAATGCTTCTTCCTCCTTGGACTTTGTCTTGGTTGCATGTTATTGGTTGTTATGGTATTTTCTCTTCCCTAGAGTTTATATAATAACTATATTCTTTGTTGTTTTTGGTCTCTGGAATCTGTTATTTTAGCCTGTGTTCAGCTAGTGGTTTGACAGAGATTTCTGTTTCCACTTAGAGCCAAGGGGAAAAAGAAATAAGGGAAAAGAAATAAAAAGCTCTCCTGGTCTTTACAAATTGGTTTTCTTGGTATACTCTATCAAACTTAGCCAGGGTATCTAAAACCCTGTCCTGGCCTTCATTTTTGTTTGTGCTGAGGTTAAATATCAACAGAAGAGAAAGTTCAGGTTCTTCACAGGTCTTTCTCAGCATGTACTGCTAGGATTGTGTGTGATTTTTTTTTTCCCCTGTTATATGTGGGAATATTTGTAACACTTTCCCCAACTTCTTTTTCCAGGATTCAGGCTTATCGTGCTTTGCCCAAACTCTAATCTATTTCCCCAGTCATTAGCATAGTGTTCATTTGCCTTTTCAATATTTTGAGTATTTCATTCCACATAGCTTTTCTACTTGAGAGATTTCCAAGTTAGATACTACAAAGTTAAGTACCTTGCTTTACTTCTTCAGGTAACCGCCAGACAGGCCAAAACAGTCACACACAATTCTATGTGTGAAGTTCTACCCAGCTCGCTCTGGAACCAGATATCCACGTGGAGATGTTGGGCTACCACCCTGAAGACTGCCACCAGACATGATAAGGGGGTAGAACAAGGTTAAGTTAACATGTCACAAACTCTCCAACCATTTATGTATGTATATTAGAAGAGTTGTAGGCTTAGGGGAAAATCATGCAAAAAGTACAGGATTCCCATATTCTCCCACACAAACTCAGTTTTTCTTATTATTAACATTTTGAATTAGTGTGGTAACTATGTTACACTAAAGGAAACAATATTATTATACCATAATTATACTATTAACAATATTCCATAGTTTACATTATGGTTCACTCTTTATGTTGTACTTTAGTATGGCTTTATACACATTTTTATTCCAGTAGCATATATACACCTAAATTTTCCACTTTTAACTACACATAATTATATAATTCAGTGGTTTTAATTACACAGTCACAATGTTGTTCTATGAATACCACCTTCCACTACTAAAATTTTTCCATCAATCCTAACAGAAATTCTACAACACTTAAGCATTAATTCACCATTCCCTACCCCCAGCTCAGCCCATTGTAATCTGTATTCCAATTTATGATTCCATGAATGTGCTTATTGTAATTATTTAATTCAGTCCTCCAGCAGTTTTAAAATTGTTCTTTATGATGGTAATTATAGGTTTACAGAAAATTCATGCCGAAGGTAAGGAATTTCAATTTATTCCCACATCACACATTCATTTTTCCCTATTGTTAAAAATCCTGGTGTCATATTTTGTTACAATTGATGAAACATTTATTATAATTATGCTATTAACTTTAGCCCACTGTTTACATTAGGATTGACTCTGTGTTGTGCAGTTCTGTGTTTTTCTGCAATAAATTATATAAAACCTGAAATTTCCTTTTTCTTCCCTTTTCAAATGTACAATTGAGCAATTGCTTGCTGTTAATTATATTCACAAACCTCTGCCTCTATCACTGTCCAATATTGTCAAATCTTTTCCATTATCCCAATTAGAAAGTCTGTATCTATTAGATATTAACTTCTCATTGCCCTCTCCCACCCTGCCCCTGTAAACTGCATTCTAGGTTTTGACATAATGATTTTCAGATTCTGCTTATTTCCTATGATTGAGACCACACAATATTTGGAATTTTCTTTCTGACTTATTTCATTCACCCTGTTGTCATCAAGGTTCATCCATGCCGTAGTATGAATCGGAACTTAATTCTTTTTATGACTAAATAATACTCCATTGTACTATATACTACATTTCCTTTATTCATTCATCAGTTCATGGGCATTTGGTTTATTTCCACCTTATAGTCATTATGAGTAATGATACTATCAACATATGTGTGGGAATATCCGTTTCAGTCCCTGCTTTCCATTCATTTGAGTATACATATAAAAGTGGGACTGCCAGGTAAGGAAATTTCATATTTAGCATTCTGAGTCTACCATCATTTTCATGTTTCCTTTTTCTGGTTTCAGGACTCACTTTATTGCTGTAAACATTTGACCATTTTTTACTGCCAGCAGATTTTGACAATGTTTTCTAGTTTCCTGCTGCTTCTGCATAGGGAAAGACCCTTGGAGCCGGAAACTCTACCATGTGGTAGACATCATACCTTGATCTTAGATTTGTTTATATGCTTCAGGAAAAAATTCATAAATGAAAAAAATGCTGTTGAAAGCCGCAGTGAACAACATATTTGTAGAATAAATCTGATGAAAATTGTATATTTATTCAAGAAAACAAGAACATATTGCTGAAAAAATTACAGAAAACTTAAAATTAGGGCTGTATATCTAATTCAAGGAGAAAAACACCCCACATTGTTTTAAAAAATATAATATATATTAATATAACCTATTAAAGAAGATAAAACATAGACAAAACTTCTGGAAAAAAAAGATTGGAGAGAGGTTTCCTGATTTGGAATAGGCAAGGATTTCTTAAATATGTTTGAAAGGCAATAAACATAAAATAAAAACAAATTAATTTGGACTAAATTAAAATTAATTATTTCTGTTCATTAAATGACATCGTTAATAGATATAAAAAGCATGTAAAATGGATTATAAGTCATAATCATATATCTTACAACACACCCATATCCAACACATGCAAATCTCCTACAAAATTTCTAAATAAAAATAGATAAAAATATTGAAAAGGTATTTCACAAAGGAGGGTATGTATTTAATCAGTAGGCATGTGAGCGATGCTAAAGATGATTACTTATCTTGAAAAATGCAAGTTAATACCATTGTGATATACAATTACACACCCTCTAAATTTGTCAAAGTTTTAGGAAATGTGAATATACATTGTGTCATAGATATAGAGGTAATGTTATTTTCATATATTTCTGGAGGGGGTATAAAAGAGTACATTCACTTTGGAAAATGACTTTTCAGTATATACTATGTAAAAACATACATGTACTTTTGGTCTAGAAAGTCCACTTCCACATACTGAAAAAATGAGTGTTTGTGTCTTCCAAAATATATAAGTAAACTTATAATAGAAAATTTATGTTTCCTAATAGCCAAAATCTGGTAAAAAATATGCCTTATTAGATGAATGAATAAATGAAATGTGGTCTATTCATATGATGGACTATTCCCTGAAAAGAAAAAGGAAATCCACTGATACAGTACATGAAACAACCTCATAGAATTTATGATTAGCAAATAAACTCGGCCACAAAAGAATACATAATATAAGATTATATTTATATGAAGTTTGAATAGTCATACTAATCAATGTCAGAAGTCAAAATGATGGATACTCATGAAAGTATCAAAAATGTGAAAAATAAATATATATTCAGCAAACAGAAGAAGAGAAAATTCAATGCCATCAGTCTGATGGTTCAACAAATGTTAACAGAAGTTTTTCATGCTGTATGACTCATCCCAGATGGACACACTAAAAGCAAGAATGAATGAGAAACACTTATGGGGTAAATATGTGGGCACAGGAAGTTGTAAAAGTGTATTTAATAGTAAGATATATCATTCTAAACTTGTATGCATCTAGTATTGTGACATCTATATAATATACTACATAAGATGACATAAGACAAGGGAGAATTTCAAACTATCCAAAATTGGAGATTTAAGTACAATTCAGTCAGTATGTAAAGCATGAAATAAATTTCAGTAAAGGTATAAAGCATTTGAACAGAATAATTGTCTAAATATTTCAGATTAGCACATATTTAAGTTAATGCTTCCATGGTACATAATACACATTCTTTTCAAGTGAATTATGACAATGTGTGAAAAGAGACCATATAATGGCTAAAATCAATATGTTTCAGAGATTTAATATCATAATGAGTGTGTTGCCTGAGCACAGTAGGTATAAACTGAAAATAAACAACAGAAATGTAAGTAGTTCTTCTAGAAATGTTTAAAGGTTTCTGCTTTCCTGACAAGATCTGACTGATCCACTCAAATCATTATAGTGAAAGCTGAAGAGCTGATATCTTAACACTTCCTAATATGCACCATGTGCCAGGTACTAGTCCAAATGTTTTCATCCTTCCCATGTGCCACAATCTAAAGAGGGTAGACACTGATGTTAACTTGTTAATTGATGAGGAACTTAGGCACAGGTAATGAATTGCAGTGACCACAGAGTTGTGACCACTGTCCTGGCTTTGGTACTAGGTTTGTTAATGGTATCCAATCCCTTGATGTAAACCTTTGCACAATTTCATAAGGGCTGTATGGTGGTTTGGAGTTGTTGAAACCTCAGAAAAACATGCCATTAAACTTAATTCACTCCTGTGCACATGAACCCACTATAAGTAGGACCTTTCATGAGGTTATTTCAGTTAAACTGTGGCCCACCTCAATCAGGATGGGTCTTAATCCTATGACTGGAATCCTTTATGGCAGAATGAATTTTAGACAGAGAAAGCCACAGGAAGCCAGAAATGAAATATAGCCAGGAGAGATGGAGAAACCAGGAGAGTCCACTATATTCATTGCCATGTGACAGAAAAGCCAAAGACCAAGGACATCAGGCAGCCAATCCCAGAATGCCAGTCTTGGAAAATAAAGCATCACCTTGAAGATGCTTTGATTTGGACTTTCTTTTAGCCTCAAATCCGTGAGTTAATGCATTTCTATTGTGTAAGCCAACTCACTGCACGGTATTTGCTTGAGTAGCCAAAGAAAGTAGAATAGTATGTTTTGTCCACCAAACAAATCCTAGTGAGAATGAAAACTGCTTCATTCCTTATAAGGAAACCATGGTTTCCATGCATCTGGCAGAGGTTGGAAATTTGGTCCTCTCCTCTGATCTTTGTTTTCAAGGATCCACAGGAAATTCACAGGTTAGAATATTTTAATATTTTTAATGTTTCTTGATATACATAAGATGTTTTATGCATAATTTCTTGTTGGGGCCTCTTCCCTCACTAACTGGAACCAATTATCTCTTTGAAATTTTCCCTGGACAATAACTATCAGTGACAACAAGGGCTAAGTTCCCAGGGATTTATGTAATGTCATTGTGTCTGCACTGTTTCAACTAAACCTGAACACAGAGGCCACTGTTATAATACAGAATGTTTCCTGCCACAATATCAGTCATCTCAATTATATATGCCCCCTCATGCTTGCCTGCACCTGAAAGAGGATCTGTCCCATTCTAGAATCCACAATTACCTATTTGCATAAAAAAAGTATTTACTTTTTTGTTTAATGTTATTAATTTGTTTTCCTCTTCTTTGCCTCTCTATGAATCACTCCCACTTCTCTCAAACACTCTTCACTTTTTTTAGGAAAGAAATATTGTAAATTAAATTAGAATAGAAAATATAGGTAAAGAAGGTGTTCACACAATAAGAACAACATTTTCTTTTATATTCATAGTGTTGAAAACTCATTCCAGCAGATATAGCAGAATTGATAATAATTAATGCAAGTGCAGAGTGAATGAACACCAGCAGAACCTGATGGAGTCAATGCCAGCAAAAGAAGTAGGGATACAAGCAGATCTGCTCTCTGCCCATGGGTTCAGTGTGGAGAATGCTAATTTAAATTATGTAAAAAATTTAATTATAGTGGGTTGTTTTTGAACTTAAAAATTGGAAATAATTATTTTGTGTATATATATTTCTATTTAGTTAATAATTACAACTGTCTACCTATTATCTTTGTTTTGCCAAGTGTTATAAAATAATTAAGTGAATGCCCAACACAAAATAAAATATATACACAATATCTTATATTTGAGGAATAATTCTAGAGATTCCTCATAATATATTATGAAAGAACAAGCAGGAATTTGTCTCTGAATCATCCATGCAGGTTCCAGTCCAGTTTCTGCATATAATTCACCCCAAAATATTGAGTTAATTATAAGTATACTAAATATTAAATCGATGAGTGGATGAAAAAATTGAATACATACATTAATGAACAAAATATATCTTCCAACTCTTCTGATTTGAAATATGTTTATCATCATATCTTTGTAGAAAAGGCAATGAGTAACTTGCTTTTATACTTAGAAAGATGAAAACACTCATGCAATATTCTTCTTACTGTAGGAAAACTTTTCTATGCGTGTTATTTCCCTGCTGCACCCAGTCTGCTGGTAAATAAATGGTCTCAGTTTTACAGTTTTTATTCAAAACAGTTCAGAACATTTTATATTAACTCACTTTCCTTTTAACTGAAAGTTCCATTAGCAAAGGCAGAACACTAGGTTTTCCTTCCATTTCTTTTGCCTGTTTATAAACATAGGGCTATGGGTTTAAGATGGAAATGATGTAAGTGCTGAAGGGATCACATGCTTAATCCTTTTGACGTGATTTGTAATTCTTTTTTTTTTTTCCCACATAGCTACCATCTTGAGTTCCTTCTCTATTTGGAATATTTTATAAATATTAAATTCATAAGGCAAATATTATTGAAAATTCTGTACATAAGGAAGCCAAGTTTCAAAGACATTCAAGAGTATCCCAAAGCTACAAAGCAAGAGAATGGCAGAGTTAAGGAAAAAACATATCTTCCATTGAAATCCATGAATTTTTAGCTTGAGTAGACTGACACCTGGAATTTCAATCTACAAACCTAAAATTTGTAATTATGAAGTAATTAACGTCTTTTTCCTCTGTGTTCAGACTGTGAAAGCCTGGTGAATTCCTATAATTTTGTAGTAGTGGTCTGATAATTAGTTTTAAAATGTAGCCTGTAGAAAAGTCAAGCAACTCTTTATAAGATATCAACCTTCAGAATGTAACTGATTTCAATAGGTTAGAGTTACTTATAACAGAAAGAACTAGTCATTTTAACCAATGTGATCATACAATGCTATAAATAAATTCCTGACATGAAACAGCAGCAACAAAAGCAAAAGCTGCTTAATGAACCATTTTTGAGTGTCTTGAAATAAAGTCCTTCATAAAGGAGTAAAAAGAGAAAATTTTTAGTCTTTCAATCAGGAGGTCAGTCTGAAAGTCACACCCACTTTGTCTTCTGATATTTAGCAGGGGTTCTGTATGCTATAAGTGGTTACATTAGTAACAAGAAAAAGGGAACAAGGAAAGAAAAATGTGAAGTATAGTGGCATGGTGAATGTTGCATTTTCAGTGAGAAATCTAGGATGCAATGATAAGCAGATCTGGAAATGTACACTATTTCAAATAATCAAAGAAAATATTCAAGTCTAGGAGAGTGTGTGCTGTGCTTTAAGGTTTATTAGTGGAGAGGCCTGCAATTCTTCTTCAAGGGGTTACATAAACATGGTAAAAGTCCATAAATTATAGTGACGTTATAAAGGGGACCATTCACAAGTAATTGGGTGCGTCTCAAAATTTATTGTTTACTCTCATATTATCAACCAACAATGCATAAATTTGCACATGAGCATAAAACTCTCTTTTTCTGTCTCAGCTTATTCAAGTTCTGTAATATGTTCAGAGTTTATGGGAAAACATAATGTTTTATAAGACACAGAGGACATCACACTTCATATTATTCTGCTTCATAGTGTTACTAAATAAATACTTATTCCAAAATAATATTTACTTATCATAAGTTGCAATGAAAGATAATAGCAGTCATTATTCCTATTTTCTAGACCTGTGAAGATTGTGCTGAATTTAATGATTCCCTGATTTAACAAATCTAACAACCCATCACTCCTTTGTTTTTTCAGGTAAGGTCATTATTCCTAAGTGTTTTTTAATTGCAAAATGTTGAAATATATATCTATGGTAATAAAATTACCTTAATTAGAATTTCAGATAGTATAAATTGAAACATTAAATTAGCAGAAGTACAACCATTCTCCAATAGCTACTCCCAAAGGAATGTGTTTAAGGATTTTTGTAATGTTTTCAGAGATCTTCATTTTGCAATGTTTTAATAATTTTAAAATAATACAGTGGTTGTTATTGCAGATATTTCTTGATGACTTTTACTACAGGTATTTATGATGCCATATATTTTATTAGGTTCATCTTAGTCCATTAACTCATTGACTGAACAATTATGTTTTATAATAAACTGGTGGAGATACAAGACATAATCAAGTATAATAATTTTTTTTTTACTTGTTAAAAAAATTAGAGCAGTTGTAGGTTTACAGAAACATCATGCAAGAAGTACATAGTTTCCATATATCTCCCTGTCCTGCAAAGTTTTACCAATTATGAACATTTTTCATTAGTGTGATAGCTTTGTTAAAATTCATGAAACATTATTATTATATTTATGCTATTGAATTTAGTACACTGTTTACAATGTGCTGTACAGTTCTATAGGTGTGTGTGGTAACTTATATGAAACCTAAAATTTCCCTTTTATCCCCTTTTTGAATATACAATTAATTTGTGTTAATTACATATGCTAAGTTGTGCCTCCATCTCCATCCGCCATTGCCAAAACTTTTCCATCACCCCAAACAGAAATTTTGTACAAATTGAGCATTAACTCTCCATTCTGCTCCCCTGCTTGGCTCTGGTAACCTATAGTCTAGTTTCTGATTTCATGAATATGTTTATTCTGCTTATTTCATATAAGAGAGGTCATAAAGTATTATCTGGTTTATTTCATACAATCTGATATCTCCAAGGTTCATCCATGTTGCAGCACACATCAGAATTTCATTCCTTATTATGGAAGAATAATATTCCACTATATGTATATACCACATATTTTTTATCCATTCATCTATAATGGACAATTGGGTTGCTTCTATCATTTGGCAGTTGAGAATAATGCAACTGTGAACATAGGAGTACAAAAGTCTGTTTGAGTTCCTGCTTTCAATTCTTTTGGTTATATACCTAGAAGTAGAATTGTTGGATCATATGACAATTCTATACCTAAATTTCTGAGAAATCACCATGCTGTTTTCCACAGTGGCTGTGGCATTTTACATACCTACAAACAATGTAAGAGTGTTCCTATTTTTCTACATCCTCTCCAGCACTTGATATTTCCTTTTGGCTTTTAAACAGTAGCCATTCTAATCAGTGTGTGATGGTATGTCACTGTGGGTTTTTTGTTGTTGTTTTGTTTTGTTTTCTCTTTTTTATTTATTTTTATGCTTTATTCTTTTTATTTTTCTATTTTTTTAAAAAGTTTTATTGTAGTAACATATAAACAACTCAAAATGTCCCATTTGACCCACTTTCATGTGTACAAATCAGTGGTATTAAATATATTCACAATAATATGCTACCATCACCCAAATCCATTTCCTCAACTTTATCATCAATTCAAATTCCACACCTTTTAAGCAATTAACTCCTCATCACTCCCCAGACTATAATCTACTTTCTGTTTCTATGATTTTGCTCATTCTAGGTATTTCATATAAATGAGACCATATGATATCATACATTACAGTGCTTCTTTCTTGGATAATTTTCTCTCTGCTCAAATTAGATTTGGTGATAATTGTGCCTTTTACATTGATTCCTCATGACTTAGAATGATGCATGCCCCATGTACATGCTTGGTACATGCTGGTAAATAAAGGAAGTAATGGAAGAATAGTTTTGCATCCTTAACTAATGTAAAATCAATTTTAAGTAGCATGATTTACACTCTGTCCCACACAATTGGATGTTTTGAAAATAAGACTATTATAAGTGATATATAGCCAGAAGTCAGAAAGTTATAAATTGCATCATAACATGATTAAGGATAGATTATTTAAGAAATATAATGTGAGATGCATCTTACTGACTTACCAGAATTATTACAGATACTGATTGCAAACTGTGTAAAGGATAAGGGTAAATCAAGAGTGAAGTTTTCAAAGAAGGGGAAAATCCTGGGATACAGTGGTGGAAAATTAGATGAGAGTAGAATAATTAAGAAGATAGAGTAGAAATGAGGCAAAAAAGGAGGATGAATAAGAGAATTCCAAATTAAAAAGCTTGGAAGGTCATAAAAAATTCCATTTGAACCTAACCATTGTTAAAGGAAACTTTGCAACAATCCCCATGTTCCTTTACTGAAATGAGTGACTAAACCACATAAAGGTGAATCAAAGGAGAACAGAGACTTGACACCTTGGGTGGAAGTCCTTATAATTTACTACAGAGTGGAGGAAGTACAGGGAGGAGAAGACTGAAGCAACAGCTAATTGGTCTTCTTATGTAGGTATTATTGGAATGAGAGGCTTAGATCTGTCAGGAGCAAGATTATTAAGTTTCAGTTAAAAATCTGAGGTGGATGGTCAAAACATTGTTTGAAAAAGCCTAATGGAAGAAACTAGGAGAAAAATAAAATATTTAATTAATGGATCAGAGTTTTAGAATTAATATTTTGAACAGGGAAAACTGAGCATTTATCTAAGTTCAAGAACATATGAAAAGGAAATAAAAAGAAAGTGACATTTAATAGGAGACATTGGCATCAGTGCAAGAGGAGAGAGAATGAGGACTAGAGATGTAGCGATAGATGGTCTCGTTCATTGTAAAAAAAACCAGTAAGTGGGAAAATTGAATGAAATGCATAGCAATTATTTCTATTGAAATACTTAAGTTATTAGGATAAGATATTTTAGGAATTTTAAGTAGATATAAAAGTTATTATATCTGAAGATCCTGGGGAAAAATATATTTTATCATACTAGAAGGGTTAAAGTAAATTATCCTGATTTGAAACAGTCACATACTTTCAGGAATGTATAAGAAATATGGAAACATGGAGTCATAGAGAAATTGGTTTGATTAGTTTTTGTGTAGTAATTAATATTCAATGTGTAGGAAATCAATGGAGTGATGTTACAACTCAGGATTACTGTAATTTAAAAATCCCAAAACCATGCTCTCATGGCTCCCACAGTACTTGGCAAGCTGTGACAAAATTGTACAAGTAAAGGGTCAGTTTGCATGAAGGACTGGGATTGGGGTGGTGGGAATCAGTGAAGCTCAGGAGACTCAGGAGACCTGGTGAAGGAAATATGCCATGTCTCAAGGGATAGCTGCACAGCCAAACCCGACTTTCAGTGCCTGTACTTCCCCTTATTTTCCAGGATTTAATAAAATTTCTTGAGCTTTAACTGGCCAAGTCTTTTCACTTTTAAATTTTATATTTTACTTCCCAATTTGAACAATCATAATGAAAATTACATTATGTAATGTGAATAACAGTGAATAATTTACATAGCAAATTCTAAATAAATAAAATATGATGTTCATATTATGCAATTGGTTGATTATGCTATCTCGGCTAAGAAAGGAACAAAAACAGAAGACAAAGGTTTAATAACTATTGATAAAGAGAGAGAAAGGGAGAGAAAGGGTGGGAGAGAGTGAGGGAGAAAGGAGAGAGAGAGATTGAAGAATCCAATGTCAATATTAAAAGAGTAGATGTTAATAACTACAAGGAAGAGATACACGTAGTCAATAAGAATGTGGTTATCAGAGATAGTAATTATTAAGGTGAATTTCCAAATGAAATTAGTATTAAACATTATAGTGGCAGAATTGGAGAAATCATAATATTCTACCTCTTGGGCAAAAAATGGATTACAACCACATGTAAAGTTTGGAGAGGCTCCAATGCAATGTTAGCCAATATTTATCCGGATTGTGTTTGGTCAACAATTGATAAAATTAAGGGTTAACACATATAGAATACTTTTAATTTATCAATTTATAAAGACATTACCTATATTAACTCAATTAATCCTCTAATATACCTATTGAACTGCTAATACGTGCTAATACGTGATGAAAATTAAACAAACATGATTACATGCTCTAAAAGAATCTTTTTTAAAAGTTTTTTTTGCAGTAACCTATATACAGCACAAAATTCTCTGTATTAATAACTTTCAAGTAAACAATTCACTGGTTCTAGTTACACTTAAAATATTGTGCTACCATCATCAACATCCATTACCACAAGTTTTTCATTACCTAAAACAGAAACTGCTCTCATTAAGCAATAAATCTTTCTTCCACCCACCCTCTACCCCTGGTAACCTGTAATCTACTATCTTTATCTATATATTTTTTTTCTTTACCACTACCATGGAAGTAAGAAACAGTAGCAAGAAGACTAAAGGAGCTTAAGGCAACAGTATGTTACTTCCTACTAACCAGTATGATCTACAGATGAAAAATACTGGATAAATGTTGATTGATGAATATACTTAAGCTAATTTTCACCTCATTCGGACTCTCTGTGTTCTTTAGGGATTATCTGCCTTTGTCTTTCCATGTACACAGCATTTTCCTTAAAGATGCCCAACTACACCATGGTGATTTAATTCCTGCTTACAAGATTCTCTGAAGTGTGAGAATAGAGTCTTGCATGCCATGCTATTCCTTCTGATGTACTTGGCAATCCTGATGGGCAACATTCCCCTTGTAGCACTAACTACCCTTGACAAGAAACTTCACATCCCCATGTTCTTCTTCCTTAGGAATCTGTCTTAAACATGTGCTACATTTCTATTACAATACCCAAAGCATGTATCATCTTCCTGCTTGACAACATGGTGATCTCCATGGAAGAATGTGTTGCACAGATTTTCTTTGTGTTTTGGTTTACTTTTATAGAGCTGCTATTGCCCACTATCATGGCTGGTGATCGCTATGTTGCCATCTGCCAGCCCCTCCAATACTCTGTGATCATGAACCCTTGGTTCTGTGTCCAGATGACACTGGCCACCCTACTCAGTGATGTGGTCTTTGCAGAATTCTACACAGGGAACACATTCTTGTTGTCCTTCTGTCAACTCATCATGCTCCATCAGTTCTGTGACATCCCCTCTCTGCTGAAACTCTTCTGCTCTGACACCTTAAGTAATGAAATTTTAATTTTTGTCTCTACAGTGGTCATTGACAGTGGCTACTTCATCTTCTTCACCATGTCTTAAATTCACATATTTTCTACTGTGCTCAAATTTCCAACCACTGCAGAGAAAGGAATGGACTTTTCTACCTGTATCCCTCACATCATTGTAGTGACCGTCTTTCTTATTTCAGGCATTGCTATATATGTGAAGCCAACCTTCAACTCATCCACAATTGAGGACATGGTCACCTCTGTGTTCTATTCTATAGTCCCTCCTTTATTGAATCCTATAATCTAAAGTCTTAGAAAGAAGCAGATAAAAGAGGCTGTAAGATGGATGATGAGAATAAAAGCTTTATTCAGGAACATGATAGGACAATTATTTCAAGACATTCCTATGTTGATAAGGTGAATTGATAAATGTTTCAAAATTAACTTCATTGGCTATATTCAATTATGGGACCCTAACATAGGTTCTAAGGGATAGTCATTTTATTATGTGATGGCGTAGAAACAACATACACATATTTCATTTTGAGGTTTCCCCTCAAAAATTATGTATATGCTAATGCTGAAACATCACTGCTTAAGGCTCTTTGTTAAAATTTATGTAGTAAGAGGTTTCTTTCCAATTATCTCTTTGAAATCTAGAGAATCCTAGAAAAGCTATAAATAAACACTGCCTGCTCTATTTATGGGATTATAAAATAATCATATATTTATTAATAAATTAAAAATAGCCCTAAATGTAAATAATAAATTTTACCACCATAAAACAGAGTCATGTGATGACAGTATGTTAGGTAAGATTGGTCAATGATATTTTCACAATATAGAATAATAGATATTCAATAAATACATTTTGACCAATTAAAAAAACATAATTTACAAGAAGTTTTTCAAAGGTACGTTTAGGAAATTTGTGGCTAAGATGATTTATTGATGAACTATACTTAGTATTATTATTCACGAACTATTATGCTTTGCAAATTATTATGTTGTGTGCAGTTATTTTTATTGCAGAGCATTTGCAATAAAATGATACTATATGCACATATATGAATATGAATTTATCAAATATCTATATGTGTAATAACTGTAGAAATGCATTGTGTAGCTAATAATGTATAAATATAATATGATTTAAAATCATAGCAACAAAATAAACTTAAATATTCTTATATACTTTCAATATAAACAGTTTGTACCCTAAACAACTTATACCCTGGTTTTGTGCTGTCTAATTTGGAGGCCAAAGACCTAAAGTGAGCAGGCATCTTTAACTTAACAATTTAAAATATCATTTGGTAGTATCCATTGAATAAGATGGCATGACAATTTTATGTGCATAAAGACATAGAATGACAATAGAAGAAGCAAAAAATAAGAGAATGAAATTGAGAAATGCAAAAAAGGGTAATATATTCAAAATAGATGGCTCTTAAAACTGATAAAATAATCATATAAAAATTAAGGATACCTATAATATTTGAACAACAGAATTTACCAAGTTGTCTTAGTTGATATTTGTTGAACACTATTCCTGAAAGTTTCAAGTTATGCATTTTTTTCAAATGCTCATTGAACATTTACCAAACGGGCCATATACTGGACTGAAAGCAAAGTTGCCACAGTTTTCAAAAGACTGAATGAATACAGAATGTGATCTTTGACCTCAGAAATAAAAGGGAGAGGGAGGATCAAAATTTCTTACTATGATTGTTCAGATATCTATTTCCCCTCACAATTATATCAGTTTGCTTCACATATTTTGAAGCTGTGCTCTTTGCTTCTTAAGTGATTAGGATTTTTAGGTATTATCTTGTTTCACTGACCCATTAATATCTGTGGAATGACCGTATTTATCCCTGAAAAGAGTCTATGCTCTGAAGCCTCTTTATATTAGTGTTAACATGCACATTTTTATTTATCTTTTATATTTTGAATATATTTGTGTCTTTAAGTCTAAAATGCATTTTTGAAAGTATCATAAATTTGGTTCTGCTTTTTTAATCTTATGAGTCAATCTGTGCCTTTTAATTGTGGTATTTGACTATAATTGTAGTGAATAAGTTTATTATAATAATTGTAATTATTGTTATATTTAGGTTGAATTGTATCATATTGGCACTTGTTTTGTTCCATTTGTTCTTTGTTCCTTGTTTCCCCTATTAGGCCTTCAATTTTTAACTGATTAAGTATGTCTGCCCTGTAAGTTTGCTAGCTATAATTCTTTGTTATCAAATATCAGTCGTCACTTTATTCTAAGTATACAGGTAGAACACATCATAGCTTAACTTCATACAAAACTTCAGGTATAGCATAAGAATTATCCTATAGTATAATTTGGATAGTAATATATTCATCATCCATTTCACTAATAAGTATGTTATAAACCCTAAAATACATAGTTATTTTTCTGTGCAAAAAGTCGATTATCTTTTGCAGATATTTTAATGATAAGAAAACAATGTTTTATAGTCATCCATCTATTTATCATTTCTGGTGACTTTCAGTCCTTTGTGGAGATTAAAATTGTCAACCCATAGCATCAAGCTTCATAAATGACTCATTTAACATTTCTTGTAGTGCAGGTCTGGTGGTAAAGAATGCTTTCAGCTTTTGTGTGTCTGCAGAATTTTTCTTTTATCTTCATATTTGAGAGTTCAATTTTATTGGATAAAATTACTTTTAATTCATTTAATTATAGAAGTTTTAGAATACAGAAAAATCATGTAAAAATACAGTGTTCCTGTATAACCTCCTATGGTTGACACTTCGCGTTAGTATGGTACCATTGCTACAATCGATATAAAAACATTAAAATTGTACTATTAACTATAGTCCGTAGTTTATATTAGGTACATTTTCCAATACACCAGCCTATTATTAACAACTTTGAAGGGGTGGATAATTCTTTTTAAATTTTAGTTTCCTGAAGTAGAATCTGTAGCCTTAAACTTAAGCTGAATGGAATATATATCTAGGAAAATACACTTTTTAAAAATTTATTTATTTTAAAAACATTTTAAGCCACAGTGTTTAATGATCCTAGAGTAATTTGAAGATGAAAACCTCTTTAAACTCTATCATGAGAACTGAATTCCATTGCCACAGAACACCTGAGCTTTCCTGGCTGCTCATCTTTTTTCTGTCTACTAGGAAGTTTGGATGCAGCAGTATTGTTCAGATCAAGGATCCTCACCAAAATCAAGGTCTCTTTTCGTTGTTTCAGAAGGACCTTATAAAACTCCAGCCTATGCTAGCATTTCTGAATGCCTTATATGACTTTTTTTTGCAAGTATGTAAGTGCATTTTTGGACAAAAGTTGTTATTTTTAAAGCTTTATATACTGATAATAGATATGGAATTACCTAAAAAGGGAAAAACTTTTGTTACTGTTATTTAAAAAATAAACTGTAAAACAATAAAAAAAAATTTAGTTGTACATTTGTTATAATTCCCAAAAGAACATTTTTATACTTTCACCATTAACTACAGTCCATCATTTACAACAGGGTTCACTTTGTTATACAATCCTATGCTTTATCTATTAATTTTTATTCTAGTAACATGTATACTACCCAACATTTCCCCTTTAACCACATTCACATATATAATTCAGTAATGTTAATTACAATTACAATATTGTGCTACCATCGCCACTATCCATTTCCACAACATTACAATCAATCTAAGTAGAAATTCTGTACAAATTAAGCATTAACTCCCTATTTTCTAACCCCAACACAGCCCCGATAGACTATAATCTAGATTCCAACTCTATGAGTTTGCTTTTACTAATTATTTCATATCAGTGACATCATACAATATTTGTCCTTTTCTTTCCGACTTACTTCACACAGCATAATGTCTTAAATGTTTATCCATGTTGACAGATGTATCAGGATTTCATTCCTTTTTATGCCTGAATAATGTTCCATTGAATGTATATACTGTATTTTGTTTATGCATTCATTGGTTGATGGACACATGTGTGTCTTCCAACTTTAGGCAATTGTGGATAATGCTGCTCTGAACATCAGTATGCAAATATCTGTTCATGTCCCTGATTTCAGTCTTTTTGTGTATATATCTAGTAGAGGGATTTTTGGGTCATATGATAATTCTATACTTAGATTTCTGAGGAATTGCCAAACTGTCTTCCACAGCTTCTGCACTATTTTACATTCTCAGCAGCAATGAATAAGTGTTATTATTTCTCCACAACCTCCCCAACATTTGTAATTTTCTCTTTTGTTAATAGAAGCCATTCTAGTGGGAGTGAAATAGTATTTCATTATGGTTTAGATTATATTTACATTTCCCTAATAGCTAGTGATATTGAGCATCTCTTTATTTGCTTTTTAGCCATTGCCATATCATTTGTGGAGAAATATCTATTCAAGTCTTTGCCATTTTTAAATAAAATTTTATTGAAGTATATAATTCATACATGAATATCCATAAACAATAATTGTATAGTAAAAGTTGTGAATTTACAAAAGAAACCTGCATATTATCATACAAGTCTCCCTCACATCAGCCAATTACCAACACCTTGCATTGTTGTGACACATCTCTTACAAACTATTAAAGAGCATCGTCAAAATATTATTACTAACATTTGGTGTATATTTTCCCCAAATCACCATATAATTAATACCGTGTATTAGTATTATATATTTGTTATCATTTGTGAGAGAATATTCTCATGTTTGTCCTGTTAACCAGAGTCCATCTTCCACTATTGGATTCCCTGTGATATATAGCCCCATGCTTTCTACAATCCATTGAAAGTGTACCCTCAGTGGCTCTCATTTTCATCACAGAGTTGTGCTGTCATCACTTCAGTCAATTTTAGAATGTTTTAATTACTCCAAAAGGAAAAAGTCCATAATCCTTATTACCCCCCAGTTGTCCCTGCCCTTAGAATTGAAAAAAAAAATTCTAAGAATATGGTGATACACAGCAAAATTAAAATTAATGTAAATCATGAGTGATATTTAACAGTGATATTGTAATATTTTGCAACAATGGCAAGAATATATGAATTATTAATGCATTTTTGAGTTCTTTGACTTTTCATTGTTGAAGTGTATGATTCCTTCATATATTATGAATGTTAAACCCTTATCAGATATATTGTTTAGAAATATTTTCTCCCACTGATTAGTTGTCTTTTCACTTTCATAGTAAAGACCCTTTTTTGCACAAAAGTGTTTAATTTTGATGAGGTCCAATTTATCTATTTCTACTTTTGTTACTTGTGATTTGGGTGTAAAGTATAACAAACCATAGCTTATCACAAGATTCTTAAGAAGCCTCCCTACATTATCTTCCAGGAGTTTTATAATCCTTGTTCTTATATTTAGATCTTTGATCCACCTTCAATTAATTTCTGTATGAGGTGTGATACAGGGGTCCTTCTTCATTCTTTTTCATATGGATATCCAGTTCTGCAGCACCATTTGTTGAAGAGACCATTCTTCCCCAAAAAGTGGTCTTGGCAGACTTGTCAAAAATAAATTAGCTTTATTTGACTGGATTTCATTGGTCTATATATCTAACCCTGGACCAGCACCATGCTGCTTTGAACACTGTGGCTTTGTAATAAGTTTAAAGTCAGGAGTTGTGAGTCCTCTAACATTGTTCTTCTTTTTAAAGATGATTTTGGCTATTTCAAATAGGTGGAATCATATACTATTTTGTCCTTTTATGTATAGCTCATTGATGATTGCCATCTCGCTCTCACACATACATAAACAGGTACTGATAGAAAAACCATACTCTTTGTCACAATGACTTCATAATTTAAAACTATAATTAAACTACAAATGACCCTGCATTATCACATATAAAATAATTAATTATAGAATACTGATTTACTGCATTATATAGTAAACAAATAGGCTAATTTATTGCACAGAAACTTCAATGCAAAAAATGATGATCAATTATTTTTATTAATGTCCCTGAATCAAGGCAGAATGTCACATTAAAAACCAATCAGAAAGAGAAATTTAGGAAGGATGTTTATAAAGTTTTGGGTTCTGACGTAACAGCATTTAAGGCAGGATATTAAATGTCAAATATTTGTGCCTAGGCAAAATTCATTACATAATAGCTTAAAATGGGAGACATAGGGAGACAAATATCTTGATGTGATGTTTTATGTGTCATGGGAAAAGACCTGATGAGCTAATTCTTGTATTCATAAGAAAGCTGTTTGCCAAGATGAACAAATATTGCCCAGAAATATTGGACCACTTTAATTTCCTAAAGCAACAGTGAAATTTGTCTTTAGTCTTAACCTCCTATGGAAGAATTTTTAAGAACACACAGTTATGTTTAGGCAGGAGTCCTCAGTTCTCATCACCACCTTGTGGTTATTCTCCAGTTCCTAAAGAAGTTGAATATAGGCTTGCCACGTCTATATTCAAGTCTTCCTAAAGAAAATGAATATAGACTTTGCCATGTCTATATTCAGTGGCAATACCACTACTGGGTGTATACCCAGAAGAACTGAGAACAGTTACATGAACAAACATCTGCACACCGATGTTCATAGCAACATTATTCACCATTGCCAAAAGTTGGAAACAACCCAGGTGTCCATCAACAGACGAATGGATAAACAAAATGTGGTCTATTCACACAATGGAATATTTTGCAGCTGTAAGAAAAAATGAAGTCGTAAAGTATATGACAACATGGATGAACCTGGAGGACATTATGTTGAGTCAAGCAAGCCAGACAGAAAAGGAAAAATACTGTATGAATGCGTTACTATGAACCAAATACATTGTGTAACCTATTGTTTGATTCGAAAAAAAAATTTATATGTACCTAGTACATTTAATTGATAAATGTATATATTTATTCATCTGTGTTTACTTTTTAATTGTTCATATTTTCAGTTATTAAAGGTACAAAATAAAGTAAAAAAATAAGTAAAAAAATAAGTCTAAAAAAATACACCCTTTAGTTTGATTGACTTTGCTAATCTTTGAATGAAATTTAGGCAGGTATTAGACAAACCTAAAGGAGAAAATAACGATAGAATCACACCATGTAGAGATTCCTTATGGATGAGATAGATAAGGGGTAAAAAGTGTCTGTAAGTGATTAAAAATCTTACCAGCAGAGTGCAATGAAAATAGCTAGGCGCATTAAAAAATAAAAGACTTCAGCTTAAAGTGCTTAAATTGTGATTATGTCCTGCTTCATTACTCTAGAATTTCTTTTGTGGTTCCTTGATGGACAGTCTCTATTTTACACCATTACCTGCCTGATCTGAAAGTTTTGTGTGGAAGTTGTCTTTTACTTCTTGAAATGTGTCTGATTCTGGGTTTTTCTTAATAAGGCTCAGTTTGAGTTCTCCAGCAAGGACACTATCCATTGTTTCAAGGAAGACTTACATATTTTAACTAAAAGGAACAACCTCTTGGGGTTTTACTTATGTACTAACTTAACAGTACTTTATAATGCCCTTTCCAATGAACTTTGGAGGCTGCCATTTTCTAAGGTGTCTTATAGAAAGCCAGGTTTCTTGGTACTGCCCTTTTTTGGATCTTTGCTGAATAGCCATTTCTTCATTTTATCATCATTTGACATTTCGAGAGGCTAAGAGTTGTTTTCAAAACCATCAGGTTATGACTCCTTCCTGATTAACATTAATCGTATCAATTTATTTGTCTTCTCTTGCTTTTTATATATAAGTAAATCAGAAGAAATCAGGCAGTATTTTCAACACTTCTTGTGGAAATCTCCTTAGCTGGATCACTAAGCTCAATAGGCATATTTTCTCATTTTCACATTACTTCAGGCAGTAGTATTATTAAATATGATGCCACTATATAAAATGGATCACCCTTATTCCACTTACAACAAGATATTTACCAATTTACTGCAAGCCCTCAATGGCAGCCTTATCTAACAATATGTGGCTTGTGCTATCAATTTTAATAAGGCACTTTACAAGTGCACTCACTTTCCTGAAAACCCAGTGTCTTATTTCAAAGCCACCCTCAAAAATTTGCTTTATGTTGTGCTTGTTGATGGCATCACCTCCTTTCCAGGTACAAAAAGCATTACTAAATGTAAATTTAGCCTAAAATATTTTTTTAAAACTTGGAAGTTTTAAACAACAAAGCTCTAATATCTCTTTGTTTCTAAGGTTCAGGAATGTCTCATGGTTTCTGGAGATATGGAATCAGGAGCAGCTTAATTTGGTTCCTTTATCTCATGAGTTCTCATGAGGCTGCTGTCAAGCTGTCAGGTATGACTGCAATCTCATGAAGCCATAAATGTGTGGGGTCAGCTTCTGAGCTTTCTTAGATTTTTTTTCCCTCAGACCCCAATGACTATGAACATAGACTTATACAGAAGACTGCCTTACAGCATAGTAGATAACTTCTCTCAAGGCAAGACAGTGTGAGCATGAGAGAAGACACAAAACAGGGTATCCAAGGAAGAAGCCATTGTCTTGTATTACCTAATATCAGAATTGTCATCCCATCATTTCATATGTATAATGTTTGTCACAGGAAACTCAATCCTTCTCCCTTTTAAAAAGGAAGGGATGTCACCTGAGTACCAGAAATGTGATTCATTTGGTTTCATTTAGAGCCGTCTACCACACTTCCTTACTGAAACAGCCAAAATAAATCACTCATTATTTCTATTTCTATTTCTGTTTCCATTTCTATTTTCATTTCTATTTCTCTTATTTCTATTTCTCTTATTTATATTATCTCTATTTCTATTATTTCTATATTATTTCTTTTTCTATTTCTATTCACCATATTGCAAGACATATCCGGCAATGAAAGTAAGACAACTGTGAGAGACAGAAAATAAGAGAGGTCTTCCCAATTGTTGCACTAGTTCATTGACTTGAGAGGAGTTCCAGGCTATAGAACAAGGAGTGATAACCCACTTGGAGTTGAAGAGATGGTGGAATTGAGAAGAAGGAGCTGAGATTCCTGGCAGAAAAAGGTACTAGAGTTTACAGAGTAAAGTACAACAAAACAGATAGCTGCACAGAAAAATAAGCCTGATGATTCTCAGAGGACTGCAATTAAATTTTTGGCAGAAGCTGTTCTGCACACAAGTCAGGAATTTGTCCAAGGCCAATTAAAGAACTCTCCATAAAAATTAGAAGGAAAAGTGCCATGTGCTAAAGCTAGATGGATCCAGCAGTCAAAAGGACCACCTCATGATTCTAGAAACACAGGGTAGAGTAATCACAAAGGTTTTGGCTTAGTGTTTGGGAAAATTAGCCTTGGTACAATCTGTAAATCTTAAAGTAACACATGAAAACATCAAAACATTTCCCCATAACTGAGCTGCAAATTTGAACAAATTTTAAATATAACTATAGGAATACAAACCACCCTTAACAAAAAAGCAAAATTTGCATTATCTAGCATAAAAACCATTATCAGACAACCAAAAAAATGGGGAATTGGGAAGAATTCATCACATAATGAGGAGATATAGCAATCAATAAACACTAAACTTAAAATGAGTCAATGATGTAATTAGGTGGAAAGCAATTTGAAATAGTTATTATAACTACTTCCCATATGTTTGAAAACTTAAGTAGAGATAAAGAGGCTGTAAAATACCCAAATGATACTCTTAGAAATAAAAATTACAATTATGTAAGGTGTAAAGTATGCAGATTAATATTAATTAGAGGAAAGACATTTCAGAAGAAATGTTTAGTAAACTTAAAGATATAGAAATAAAAACTAACCAAAATAAAACTTTGAAAGAAAAATGAATTTTAAAAATAAAAAGATTATCAGTAAGTTAGGGGAAATTTTCAGCTAAAAACAATTATGTAATTGGTGTGTCTAAAGAAGAAAAGATTGTGAGGACAGAAAGCATATTTGAAGTTATGACTGTTGAAAATTTGCAAAGTGTTTCTTAATCTCTAAAGTCACAGATCCAAAGAGTTCAACAAACTTCAAGCAAAAGGGACATGAAGAAAATTTGCCCAAGCATATCATATAAAATGCTGACAATCAGTGATAAAGAGAAAATCATAAAAATGGTCAGATGGGGAAAGTATTCAATACAGAAGAAGAAAGATAAAAATTAAATAATATTCCTCACTGGAAGCAATTTAAAAGATGAAATAGCAGAACAACATCTTTAAATTGCCAAAAGAATAAAAAGTCAATATTGAATTATATATCCAATAAAAATAAATTTCAAAAATGAAGTTAAAATAAAGACTTTTTCTGGCATTCAAAGTTGAACAAATTCATCACCAGAAGATTTTCATTACAAGAATGTAAAAGGAAGTACTTTAGGAGAAAGGATAAATAATAAGGGTTGAAAATATGGATCTACCCAAAGGAATTACAAGCATCAGAAAAGTTAAATATATGTCTAAATATATGATTTTTTTATTTTAAAAATATGTTAAGTGATAATTGACTGCTTAAACAAAAATAATAATTATATTCTGAGAATTTTGTAACATATGTAAATTCAAATGTATGACAAAAATAGCCCAGAGATTTTTGAGGGGATATCTGGTAATAAATTATTATAATATTATTATATTAATAGTGAAGTCATATAAAATAAAATGAAGGTAGACTTATTTGAGTTAAACATGTGTGCAATGCATCTAAAGCAAAAACCAAGATCATAAAACAATGAATTACCTCTAGCAAGTAAATTGTGAAGTGGTATAAAATCAAATGAGGATAGACTGATTTGAGTGAAACATGTATACAATGTACCCTAATGCAAAAACCAATATCAGAAACCAATGATATACAACTAAAAGGACATATTGAAAATAAGATATGCTATGTTAATAAAATGATAATTAAAAATTAGTTAAGAAGGCACAAATAAATAAAAAAGAAAAAAAATAACAATATGATATAGTTAAACCTAAACACATCAATAAATATAAGTAATTCAAATAGTATATAAGACAATTGAAAAGAAGAGATTCTCTGATACAATTCAAAAACAAGATTAAAGTCTATGTAGCCTTCAATAATATATTTTAAATTCTAACAAATAGTTAAAAATAAAGATATAAAGTTATATAATGCTAAAACTAATTTTTAAAAAATTGGAATTAAATTACTAAATTAGTATCAGATAAAATAAAGTTCAGAGCAAAATATCAAGAGGAATAATGAAATTCATTTCAGAGTCATATGGTGTCAATTCATTAAGATGTCATAAATAAATCTGAAAGTTACATGCATCAAATAACAGAGCTACAAAATATATGACGCAAAACTGATAAAATTGCTAGAAGAAATACATATATGAAAAATTAGAATTGGATATTTGAGTACCCACCCTCTCATCATTGATACCTGAGAACAAAGATAATATTCTGTAATGGTTTTAGGTTTTGACATTTGTACATATTTTCCTATGGCTCTGTATATGATCTATTTAGCAAAAGTCAATGTGTATTGATTTAAAAAAATGTAAAATTCACAGTTTTGGCCTAGAGAGTTCTACAAATGTCAGTTAGGTTTAGTTGAAAAATTGCCTTGTTCAGTTAGTGCTATATTTTTTTGTTATATTTGTTCTATCCTTTTTGTTATATTTTTTTCCTCAGTTATTGGATCTTGTTTAATGAGGTTTCTCCAGAGGAAAAAAATGTGACATATAATGTAAATATTTTGGGATTTGTTATAGAAATTGGCTCACATGACTGACTGTGGGTATGGGCAAGTCCAAATTCTATAAGGCAGGTTGTGAGCTGGAAACTCTGATGAAGGTTTTTAATGAATTCCCCAGGAGAATCTGGATGGCTGGAAATAAAGATGAAATTCTTCCTTCTGACTGCTAAGATCATTAGGTCTCCTTTTAAGGCTTTAGCTAATTGGATGAGACTTCTCTCATCCTTACAGACAATCTTCTTAGTTGATTGTAGGTATAATCAGCCATATAGGTGCAAACAAATTACTAATGATTTAAATTGATGGAACATCCTCACAGTAATTTTCAGGCCAGTCCTTGTTTGACCAAACTACTGGACAAAATAATCTAGCTAAGCTGATACATGCACTTAACCATCACAGACCTATACATTAAATTGTTTAATTATAGTAGTGTTGCCCCATTTCTCCTTTTAGTTCTCTTAATTTTGCTTTGTATATTGTCATTTTGTAATTATCATGCATATAAAATCGTATGGAATTTATTTGAATTAATATATCCAAGTGAGCTTTACAAAGTGTCACGTTTGAGATGACCATTACTATTAGGGAATTGGTCTCCAAATAGGATTGTACACAATGGGATATCAATTGATATATGAAAAATGAATTTTAAGAACATTTCTTTAAATGTATTGTGTCATTTTATTAAATAATATTAATTACACATCTCTTGTTACAAAATGCTCTTCTACAATACAAATTTAATAATGTGCAAATGCATAGTAGTATAAGAAGGAACATAGTATTTTTCTGAAAATGTTAAATAATAAAGATGTTTTCAGACAGAATAATACTATGCAAAATAATATATCTGATCTTTTAACTATCACATCAGCACCTTTTGATAATAACCATCTTAGAACAAGTGTAAGTTCTATATAGATAAATTTACTCAATTTATCTATATAGAAACTGAATCTGAAATATTTTATTGAATTTCTTTGCAAAATTGCATGTGTTTGAGAAATTACCCAATATTACTCACCGTTTTGTCTTCCACTGGAGAGTACTATTTCAAAGGTTTTATAAGTTATTATAAAACCTATATTATGGCCTATAATATATGACACCTATAGTAAAGTTTAATTAAATACCTAATTTCATGATTTTATCTTCCAAATATATTGAACAGATGTATCAGAAGCAATATATGTGGAAACAGATGAAAATCAATACTTGTCTCTTCGGGATAGAGAGTTTAATGCCTGCAAACATTTAATTTTAATACTAAATTTTCTCAAGCTATCAGTAATTTTCATTTTATCAATACAAATATTAGTTTTGAGTAAAAATAATTGTTTAAAATTTATACTGCCGCATTAAAAAACAGGTCACTTATCATTGATCTCTTTCAATAACCATGGCCTTCTCTGATTCTTCTTTGTATTGAACTTTCAGATGTCATTCAGGTCACCAAAGTTGGAAATGAGAAAGAAGTTAATTTTGATTCATATTTTTGGTTCATGTCATGAAAATGGGCACATCAAAAAACTGTCATATCTTTTTTCCTGAAGAAAGCATTCTCTTCATAACTCTCTTCACAGCCTCCTTTATCTGCTTGTTTCTAAGAGTGTAGATTATAGGATTCAAGAAAGGAGGGATTATAGAATAGAAAACAGAGGTGACCATGTCCTGAATTGTGGGTGAGTTGGAGTTTGGCTTCATATACACAGCAGCGATTGAGCTGACAAAGAAGGTCACCACAGTGATGTGAGGGACACAAGTGGAAAAGGCCTTTCCTCGCTCTACACTGGTTGGAAACTTAAGCACAGTAGAAAATATGTGAATATAAGATTTGGTGATGAAGGCAAAGCAGCTTCCACCCAAAACCACCACAGAGATAAAAATTAAAATTTCATTGCTGAGAGTGTCAGAGCAAGAGAGTTTCATTAAAGCATTGATGTCACAGAAGAACTGATGGACTACATTGGACTGACAGAAGTGAAGCTGGAAAGTATTGCCAGTGTGGAATCCAGAGTAGGCCAGACCAATGAGTACTGAGGCCAAGGTCATCTGGACACAGACCTGAGTGTTCATGATCACAGGGTAGTGGAGGGGCTGACAGATGGCCACATAGCGGTCACGGGCCATGACAGTGAGAAACAGCAGCTCTACTGTAGCAAATAAAGTCACAAAGAAGACCTGACATGCACATCCAGCCATGGAGATCACCCTGTTGTCATGAAGGAAGATAACACATGCCTTGGGTATTGTAACAGAAATGTAGCACATGTCTATGACAGAGAGATTCCTAAGAAAGAAATACATGGGGGTGTGAAGACTCTGGTCAAATGTGATTACTGTGACAATGAGAAGGTTTCCCAAAAGGGTTGCCAGATACATCAGTAGAAATAGCATGGCATGTAAGACTCTGAGCTCCCACACATCAGAAAATCTTGTTAGCAGGAATTCAGTCACTGTGGTAGAGTTGAGCATCTTAGGAAAAAATTCTTTTGGTCATGTAAAGACAGACAAATAATCCCTAAAAAAAAACATGGAGAATTAATTTGCAGAATAAATTAGCCTAAGTACATTCATTGATTCACATTATTCCAATTTTAGATTCTCAAGTTTGTTTTGGTTAGTAGGATATAGTAAAATGTTGCTTCATGCTCTTTAGTCTCCCTGCTTCTGGAACTTATTTCCAGGGAGGGGTAACAGTAAAATATAATCTTTAAGAGCTTATGTCTATGTTTGCATATATTTCTATCACTTACTAGTTATAAAATGGATCTATTAGAAGTTAAAGATTTGCCTGGAAGATTAAAATATTTAATATATGTAATTTCTATGCATCCCTGCATCCTTAGTAATATTCTATGAATATTAATATTTATGATTATATAATGACAAAACAGAACCTGAGGAGAGATAGGAGAGTATTATTTACTCAGAGCCTGTCCAAATTTTATAATCAATTATACCCCATTCCATGAAAACCATGTAGAAAATTGTTTTAATCCCCACTTCACCCCTTATGACTTTTGATAGTGATTTCATTTGAAAACGAACCTTTAAAATGTTCCCTCACTGATCACCACAATTTACTAGCTATATATGTAATCTTCCAGCCACTGTTATATATACATAAACTTTTTATTTTGACATTTGATTCTTCAACATATCTTTGTCAATTTTAAATACTTTATTAGATGTTCTTTGGCTTCATTGTATTTGTTCAATAATCTAGATAAACTAATCAACCTAGCGAATTATATTAATGCCACTTTTCACTTATTTATAATTTGTTGTAGTACACATTTTTCACATATTATATACTGCAATTCTCATTGAAACATTGCAAACTGGCAAGTAACATAAGCAAAAAAAAGTAAGTAACTGAAAGTTCAAGGAAACTTTTTAAGCCATGAAAATGTAAGTGGAAAAGTGGGCATTCAATGTCAGATTTGTCTGCTCAGATAGTATATTGACACTTGGAGCGTTTCTTCCAGCACAACTCCTGGTCCTACTGAGATTCACTGTTCCCTACCATGTCAACCCACACTCCTCATTCAGGGTCAGTATTCACCAGTACAGCAACATTCAAGCCTTATGAATACTGCAGGATCCACGAGACTCCAAATTTTGGATCCACTATTAAATCACAATGACCCAGAGCTAAAACATGTCTCCAGTGATACTCTACATATTTGGTATTAAGTGGTCCATGAGGACTGTTTAAACATTTTCTATATTGTGCCATATATTAATATTCTTAAACTTACTCAACCGTAGGTGATAACTTCAATAAGGATAATTTATTATAATTTGGGTTTCAACTGATCTAGAAGAGTGAAATATCTGTATTTCCACAGTCTCTACTCAGTGTCAGTGTACACTGTATTTATCCATTTAAAATTTCTAAGAGATTTTGTCCTAATACATTTAGAATTTCAATATAAAATAATTTTCATATGTTTTCACTCATTTTCCTCTCATCCATTTTCTCAGGGTGAAAGTAACCATCTATTCTGAAGGCCAATTCACCACCCCAATCTTCATTCTCTCTCCTCTTTCACTGAGGTAAAGCTTGCCACTAACTGCCATCCTAAGTTTCCCATGCTTCTCCATGTTCTTCTGGAATTTAAATCAGTGCTTAGGCTTTTCTGTTAAACAAAAAGTCATTGGTGACTCTTGGTCAGTAGATATTACCTGTGGGTAAAATGCATTTATTTATTAATAATATAAGGCTCAATAAATAATATTTTTTGATTATTCGGTTTTTTATCTGACACTATTATGCTTTCCCATTAAATCTGGGCATATTTTAGAACTTGAATAAGCTGAGAGAGAATGACATTGCAAGATGTGTGGATCATTAGTGGATATCATATTCACACCCAATTCATTCACATTGTTTCCTTTCACAATTGCCCTTAGCTAAATCCTTACCAAATCCTAACATGAAGAATGTTTTCTTCTGAAGTTGGTTAAACTGTCTTTTCCTTTTTGACTTGAAATGAAAGAATGTACATTTTCAAACTTGCTTACACTTTCACTCTGTAATGATCAATGTTAATGCCCTTCATATATTTGTTTTGGTGTTCCCTTTTTTTCCTGACAAATATAATTACTTAAAACATAGAAAACCTAGGAGGCAGGGCTTGTGTCACTCTGAGACTGTTCTCCAGATCTCAAGAATAAAAGCTTTCTGTCTTTATGATCCTCTTTGTTTCAGGGTCCTACAAAACGTTTTACTAATGCATCAGGATTTCACAGTTGGACACAGAGCAAACATCTTTTATTATTTTACAATCACTAATCAGTTGTTGGATTCCAACTTGAATTTCTGATGTGTGAGCATAGCAGAGTAAAATCTGTGCAAAGTTCAGGAGAATTTATGCTTTACATCCTGACTCCACCATTTATTTGCTATGTAAGTATGAAGTCCTTCACAAATATGTTAAACTCTCAAGTTTCTTTTATATAAAATTTGTAAAAAAGCCTTTTTGTGAATTTAATATTTGTAAAATAATTCAAATAGAATTTCTCATAATGGTAGGTATGCTGAAGAAAATTAAATCAATGAGTATTAAACATAAAAAGAGGGTAGGCATGTGATTCCTTCAGCACTTACATTTATTCCATCTTAAATGCATATTAGCATTGTTTTTAAAAGCAAACAATGAAATAAAAGAATGCCAGCACTCTGCATTTGCTAATATGGTTTTCTGTTAAAAGAAGTATAGCTTAATATAAAATGATTTATACAGATAGAGTTTGTAAAACTGATACTTTTCTTAAACAGTATTCAGGTAGCAGGAGGATAACCAGTAAAATAAAGTTTTCCTGGGATAACTAAATTATTTCACAGGTGTTCCCATCCATCAAATCGTAAAAGCAAAATGATGTTTTCCTTTTACGCCACGACTTGAGGAATTAGAAGACATATTATTGTCATTAATATATTCATTTGTTTATTTACTGATGAGTCATCCTTGTAAAGTTTAATTTATTTATAATTAACTCTATCTTTTGAGATGTTTTAGGATGAATTATATTCAGACATTTGTCTAGAAGCTGTGGAAATCAATTATGAATTAGTTTTTATATGATTTTCTTGACATGTTAAGAGAAAGCCCTGTAATCGCAACTGAAGCATAAGACCTTATATATTCACTTTATTTTTATAACAGGAATCCACTTATTTTTTGCACTATCTGAATATAACAGAGTGCTTGGTAAAGAGAAAATACTAGTCCAATGATTTTTGAATTTATTTATTTATTTATCAGCAATAATATACAGAAATCGTTATTTTTATTATTTTTAGGTAAAACACATCCCGTCAGAGTTAAATCTAGGTATAAATTTAAATTAGCATTCTGCATATAGAAGCTCTGGTCAGTGTACAGAGCTGTCCCTTCCCCTGCTCCATCTGATTCTATAACTAGCTCACTCTTTGTTTCCATGAATAGCTATCAATTCTTCTAAAACTGCTTAGACTGAGTTTTTATTGCAGTCAATAAAAAATAAGAAGCTTGCCACATTATTTGAGTACCTTCCATATTTATATATATACATATATATATTTACAATAGTTCCATTGACAGTTTCTCTCAAAAAATCAAGTGAGCAGTGCAGGAAAGAAATGGGGTGATTTTTGAAGGGAAGGGAAGGAGGAGAGAACAAAAAAGATTTAGTAAAAATAACACCTTAGAAGTTAATATTGTTTTCTCTTACACTGAACAGGCACATTGGGATTTCTGATAAGCATCCAATGATGTTTCACCTGCACTCAAGGATGAGTGATCATGTTTAGTAGAGATGACAAACCTCTTGAACAGAACATTTCTATGGTAAAAAGAGCTTTTGTCTTAAGTTTTATTTCAAATGGGGGTCTCCAATGACATCAGAGAAAACCCCTGGGAACACAGGCTTTGGCACCAATAATAGACAGAGCCCATGGGCAATTTAAATGAGATAATTGGTTCTATATGGTTAGGGAACAAGACTCAAGCAAAATCTGCCCATCAATAGAACTTTTTATATTGAGATATACTTGAATATTTGAATTTATGGAAAGAATTGAAGATTAAAGGGAAAATCACTTAAACAGAAAGAAAATAACATTTCCCCTAATATTCTGAGGGCTCTTAAGGCAAAACGCCTGTGGATCATCGAGTTCAAGGGGCAGAGTAAGAGACCCAGAGCCTGGCCTAAGCCTATCCTGGGACATTGTTCCTGCTCATTCTCACAGTTTTCCTCTCAGGAATGTTATGATTTTCATTAATCAGATCAAACTCATGGTATTGCTAATGGAAAAGTCACAAAACAGTCTATTTGTAATTGTCCAAAGCATATATGAGCTTGGTGCCAAAGCCCAGCACAGTGGCATGTTATCTGGATGATCACCATCCTGTTGCTTTATCTCTGATACCTCAGTTTCTCCACCTGTTAAGCATATTACAATGGTGTTCACCCTCATGTGCCACTTGAGAGTAGGGTTAAATGGAATGTGTAAACCATTTATATTAGTACCTGGCACAAAGCACGTACATATTAGGAAGCTCCACAATAACTATCATTCAATCTTCACAATCATGGCATGTGCTGGTCATTCTGATGTTGTTAGGAAAGTAGAAAGCATCACCATGCTTCTTAGAGGTGCTACATACCTTTCTGTCATTGGTTTCAAGTTTAACGCAACTAGGCTCAGACAACACACACTTTTTTATTTCAAACTGCTCAACATACACCTGAAAGCACATTCTACACCATTAGGAGATAGTAAAATGTACTGTTCAAAGTTTTGTATCTTTCCTGATGTTTGTCTCAGGATTATTATACTGACTGAATTGTATTTACATATTCTACTTTGTGATATACCATATTTGACATTACATATTTGGAAGCTATGATAATAGGTGAATATAAATTTCACATTGTTTTTTCTATTATGATGAAAATAGCCTTAATACTGAGCCACACATCTTGCATTCAGGTTCACACTATTTGATAAGAATACAGCCTTTGATGATTTGAAATTGGATGTGCCCCAGAAAAGTATGATCTTAAAGCTAATCCATTCCTGTGGGTGTAAACTTATAGTAAGTAGGGCTTTTTGATTAGGTTACATCAGTTAAAATGTGGCCCAGTGTGGGTCTTAATATTCATATTAGAGTCCTTCATAAACAGGATAAATATGTAGAGAAAGGAGAGAAACCCATGGAAGTAAGAAGCTGGAAGCCACAGAACCTGGAAGAGAAGGAAGAGACCAACAGACGCTGCCATGTGCCTTGCCATGTGACAGAGGAGTCCAGGATCTCTAGCAGCCAGTCTTCAGGGTGAAAACATCTCCTGATGATGCCTTGATTTGGGCATTTTTCTCAATTTCAAAATTGTATGCTTGTAAACTGATAAATTCTCATTGTTAAAAGCCAACCGATTTTATGGTATCTGCTTGAGCTACTTAGCAAACTAAAACACCTCCATATAGCCAGTTTGGTTTTTCATTTGGACTTACATTATATATATATATTCATTTTCACAAATTTATTATCAATATATACAGTTTGCAGATATGTCAAATAGTCTTTCTTATCAACAGAAAGGTCTCGTATATATTTTAAGTCTTATATTGGTAAGTAATGTTATGAAGATGATAATAATGCATGAAGTGTAGTTTCTCCATATTGTGTAGGTTCAACTCTGCCATCATGCTGCAAGATAAAAATTGGGGGGAGTGGATGTGACTCAAGCAGTTGAGCACCAGCCTCCCACATGAGAAGTACTGGCATCAGTTTCCAGCACCTCTTGAAAAACTAAAAACAAACAAAAAGCAAAGCAAACAAACAAAAAAACAACTCAGGGAAGCTGATGTGGATCAGTGGTTGAGCACCAGCTTCCCAGATACGAGGTCCCCAGTTCAATCCCTGGCCCCTGGTACCTCAAAAAAAAAAAAAATGGGAAACTCTCTCATTGACATTCCATTCCCCCAAGCATCAAAACCCTCACTAATTTATTTGTTTGATGAATGCTCTTTAGTGTCTTCATGTAGGCATTCATTTTTTCTGAAGTTTATAGTGATTATATGTATAAGAGTTGGTCCTATAGTTATATACTAAGTCCCCAAAAATAGAATCCTTGTTTTTTTGTTTTGTTTTCTTTTGACATATTCTATCTTATTAAAGATATTCCCTTTACATTTAAATTGATGAAAGTTTTTAGCTTGTATAAACTATCACATTTATTGTTTTCCTTAGTCAATGTTAATATTTTATAAATTTTCTCCTTTATTTATTCTGTTGTAACCCCACTTGAAGGGTCTTAAATGTGATCTAGCAGTTACCTACAGAATCTCACTTCAATCAAAAAAGGAAACAAATGCAAAAAATAAAAAGGAAATAATGATCAAAATGGCTATTCAACCATGTCTATATTCAACTGTTTATATTTATATTCAAACCATGTCTATTCAACTGTTTGACTAGAAAAGGAATCAATGGCAGTGATGATATTGTTTTGGTCAAATTTAAAATGAGATCTTTGTGACAATATCAATTTGGGGGACACAGTTAAGTAAAATAAAATGGCAGCTTGCTTTGGACATTGCTGGGAGCGACTCCTCTCTGAAAAGGGCTTTAATAGGGGACAGAAACAATTGATCTAGAGAGGATTTCAAAGAAAATAGACAAATGGAATATAACCTATGGAACTGCACATAAGCAACACATGAGGATAAACCAGTTTTGGTCTAGGAGAGGCAACACATTTAGCTAATTTGAACTTTTCACTACCTCATCAGAGCTCCCTTCCACCTTCTGAATGAGATGCTGCCCAAAATATGAATTGCTCAATAAATCTGTTAGATTCTAAATTTAATATTGTTGACATGTTTTTCTTTTAACAATACTATATTTTCTTAATACAACATATGATGAGTGTTCTGGTGACTATAGCATTATACTAGACTAAGAGATCACTGCATTAATGGATCTGTTATATTATTTCTTCAAAGTGTGATATTAGTTCCATTGGTTCACATGACTTATTCTCAAGTTCCACAGTTATCAAAACACAGATTCTATCAAAAATAATAAAGTTGAATTCCAGCAAGCAAGAATAAGCCCTATTATTTACAAGTCTTTTTTCTTCCTAGACTCTATGTCTGTAAATACTAATTCCAGAATAGAGATGGGAAGGGTCCCTGAGGAGTTCCCATTCAGCAAGAGACCAATGCATATTAGAAAATCTTGATTTCCTTCTAACATTTTATTGTACTATTGCTGGTGCATAATAAATTGCTATGTACTTTGTTGCCAGGTCATAGATTATTTCTGGATTTCCTATCAGAAGATAAACATAATTTGGCCATGTTACACAGGGTCTACAGTCTACCTTTCAAGAATAATGTTAGAGTATCTGGACAGATGACTGCCCACTCTGCACTTCCCTCATGGGGCTTTTCCTAGGAGATACTAATTAGGAGGACAGGTAAAAGGGTGTTAATGGAAATTCAATACAGAAGTCAAAATAACTAATAATATTCAGAAAGGCTGACGTTTCAAGTCAAATTATAGTGAAAACATAACTGTGGTTTGGCAAAAAGTTTAACTCCAAGAGGTAAGGAAATACTAATTTTAAAAATTTTACTTTGAAATACTTCAAACTTAAAGTAACACAAAATCCATACAGAGAACTCCAACATACCCACATACCTAGATAAGCAGTTCCAATGACTTTTAAATATTTTGCTGCATTTTCTACATCATTCTCTCTCTCTATCAATCTCAATCTATCTTCCCATCTATCCCTCTTAATCTGTCTCTCAAATTACCTATTTTCTAGACATTTAAGTGTAGGTTGTATACATCATGCACCTTGATCACATGATACTTCCATGTATTTTCTTAGAGCAAGGATATTCACTTAGGTAACCATCTTAAGTAGAGTTATCAAGCTTAGTAAATTTACCACTGATATAAAATGTACAGTCTCTATTAAAATTCTTTTTATGTCTCAATAATATCCTTCTGAACTTTTTCTCCTCTGATTTTAATTCCATCCAGGATCTTGTTTCACATATAATTGTTTCTTTAGGTCACTCATTTTTAAATTTTGGAAACATATATATACACATAATCCTTCCCAACTCAACCCCTTCCAAGCGTGCAATTGAGTGGGATCACATTCACAATATTGTGCTACCTTCACCACCACCATTTCCAGAACTTTCCTATCATCCAAACAGATACCATGCTCCCATTATGCATTAAATCTCCATTCCCTCTCTGCTTCTGTTAAATTGTACTATACTTTCAGTTTCTACGAATTTGCATATTCTAACTATTCATATGATGGAATTATACAATATTTGTTCTTTTGTGTGTGACATGTCACTCAGTTTGATGTCTTCAAAGTTGATGCAGTAACTGCTTTTTTATCCATCATCTTTCCTAAATTAAAAACCTTCTTAGCTACATAATTCCTTTCATTTATTATTTCTCTTTTTAATTCTTGTGTTGTGTTGTTAGAAGTTGATATTGTATACATAATAACTTTGCATACATTATATACAACTCTATCCATTATATATTTGTATATACATAATATAAAATGTATATATAATATATCACATTATATATTATATATATACCATTGTATATTATATATTATACAGATATATAATGCATTTCATTATAGTCCCTATAATAAGAATTATTGACTCCATTTTCATTATTTGTATTAATACATGAATAATGGATTAACGGTTTCTCAGAGGCCCTTATCTAGCTAGTAGCATCAACAGAACCAATGTATGATGCCTTGATTATTTTTGTTATTTCAAAATGTGAGGTCTAAAAAAGCAATTGTGGAGAACTCAATTCCACCAACATGAGAAATTACATTGAGAATGGATGGTGTGAGGAATTCCATCTCTTCTGACAATAGCATGACCCAGAACATTGTGTTCTGATTCTTTTAATTTAACAACTTTCCTGTATTCCTGAAGAAGGTACTGTGTGAGAATCACATGTAGATAAAGGGGATTTAGGATGCTGAAAGGTCTGACTCACCATTTGGGTTTAGTTGGTATAAGTGGCTAGTTGTCAAAATGATTGTGATGGTTTCCTGAAGCATAAACTCCACCACTTCTTTTTATTTATTTATTTTTTATTTTTTCTAAAAGATACTTAGATTACATAAAATGCTGCAAAAAAAAAGAAACAAAAAAACAAGGGATTTCCATATGCCCCACTTCGCACACCTCCCGCATTTACCAACATTAACAACATCCTTCGTTAGTGTGGAACATTCATTGCAATTGATGAACACATTTTGGAGCACTGCCACTAATGATGGGTTATATTTTACATTGTAGTTTACACTCTTTCCCATGCAATTCTGTAGGTTGTGGTAGGACATATAATGGCCTGCATCTGTCATTGCAATGTCATTCAGGATAATTCCAAATCCCAAAAGTGCCCCCGTATTACACTTCTTTTTCCCTCTCCCTGCCTTCAGAACCTCCGGTGCCCACTGTCACTACATCAATGATATAATTTCTTCCATTGCTAGAATCACAATAACTCTATGGTAGAATATCAGTAAGTCCACTCTAGTTCATATTTTATTCCCCAATCCTGAAGATTCTAGGATGGTGATGCCCACTCCACCTCTAATTGAGAGGGGACTTTAATCCCATATGGCTGATATATGGGACTTTCTTGCTTGCAGTTGTAGGCTCTCTCAGTTCCTTTATATGGTGGTTGTACATCCTCATCTCCTTGTTAGTTATCCTACTCTCAATCCACCACTTCTTTGTCACCATCTGAACCTATAGTGTGACCCAGAGTTGGTCACTCCTGGCGTGGAGAGAGAGAGATGTCCCAGACCTGCTTATCTCTTAATTCTGGGTTCCATCTTGATTCCTCTCCACCGATATTTAAATGACTTTTGATTAGATCTTTTTATTTAAAGGTACCTCTTAGGTGACCTTCTATTTCCCCAATTCTTAATGTTCCTTCATCTGAAATGCTTATCAGAGTCATTTCTGCTTGTGTTTTACTCTTTATTGAAAGCCAAATACAAAATTCACTTTCTTTAGTATTGCCACCTTTCCTTCCCAACCTTTCTATTTATTAGCAATTATTCTTTGCCATTATTCCCAAACTCTTCATTTAATAGATACCAGATAAAATAATGATAAAATGTTGGAATTTAATATTAAAAATATGTATGACACTATTAACTTTCTAACTTTTCTTTCTCTGACAATGGAAAAAAATCCCAAGTATGCTTGGGTTCTGATGGTAAAGCATATTGAAACTCATGATGAGAATGCTTCTTAGACTCTTGGCCCCCAAGTGACATGCACACACATACACACACATACACAAATGGAAACCCATACACACACAATCACATGAGCACAATTATGTAAGTGCTATGTGTACACTACAGGTTTTCACTAAGATAAAATCCTTTTTTATAAAAATAATTGATTATTTTCAAGGAAGCTTTAGATTACAAAAGTGTTACATCAAAAAATACAGGGGATTCCCATGTATCCCACCTTCTCTCCTTCCCACACTTTCTACCATTAACAACATTTTTCATTAGTGTGGTACATTTATTACAATCAATGAACACATATTGAAGCATTGCTACTAACCATGGTTTATAGTTTACATTATGGTTTACACTTTGGCCCACACAATTTTGTAGGTTTTGACAAAATGTATAATGACTTGTATCCATTATTTTAATATCGTGCACAACAACTCTAACATCCCAAACTGCCCCATGTTGTACCAATTCTTCTCCCTCGTTCCCCTCAGAAGCTTTGGTGACCACTTTCTTTATAAAAAATTACAGTTTCTTCCATTGTTGTAATAATGAGTAGTCTACTTTAGTCCATAGTTGTATACTAACTTTATAATTGTTCATTCTTCCATCTTGAGGACTTTAGGACAATGGTGCTCACTCTGCTTCCAACTGAGGGAGGGCTTAGATCCCATGGGGCAGATGGGTAGAAATGTCTTGCATGCAGTTGTAGATACTCTGTTTTTCTGGATGGACATTGCCTATTACCATCCCTTTGTTAGATATCCTGGGTGAGTCCAATGAATTGGAGAGTAGGTGCTGGTTGCAACTGCTGAAATTCAGGGCTCAATTGTCATATGATAAGCCAGAATATTTAAGTCTCTGGGTCATATATTTGATGTGTATAGTGATAATTATAGCTCAAATAAAAAGGAGCAGAAGAACCATGTGTAGGAAAATTATAAATGAATCAAACTTGGACACATTAGGGAGATAGGTTATCATATATTCCAAGGTAAGGCTCACTAACAGGCTTTTGTGTGCTGCCTATAATATCTGGCTATCTCTAAAGCCCTCAGGAGCTCCCCTGCTTGAGGCAGTGTTTACCGTGACCTTCAGTGAGATCCTCCTAAGATGTGCATAAGCATAACATCTGAAATGACCTTCCAACTCACTTGGAAATCTCTTAGATATAAAAACTCATTTGTATTTAATATATCCTACATTTGGTTTAGGTCTTTGTCCAAATTCAGCCTAATCAATAGGAGAAAATATTTCGGAACCATGTATCCAATAAGGGCCTAATATCCAGTATATATAAAGAAATCCTATATCTCAAAAATATAATTACAACCCATTTTAAAAATGAGCAAGAGATTTGAATAGACACTTTTTCAAAGAGGAAATACAAGTGGCTAAAAGGTACATGAAAAGATGCTGAACAGGATAAAATATTTTAGAGCAAAGGCTATCTTAATCTGCTTTATGTCTCCTATTGTCACCCATAGCAAGACACAAGGTCCAACAAACAGTGAATATTAAAACCTGCTAAATGTATGTGTTAATGACTATAACACAAAAGGCTGATGCTCTTTTGTATTTGTATAGAACATGGTAATTTAGAAATATATTTTCTCTTCTTAAAAACCAGTTGTGTTTCACAGCAAGCCTGTAAGGTACACAGACATTAATATCTGACTTGTATACATTAGTCAATGACTTTCAGAGAGAATATACCGCAAGACCACATTTCTACTGTGAATAGCAATAAAGCAGGGACACTACATCATAGGTCAATTATACTTGAATTTTCCTTTCTTATTTTATTTATGTAGCTGCGTCCACATATCTGGTTTCTCATCATGAGTAAGTGTTAAGAATCTTCTTTATAAAATTAGAAGTGGACGAAATGAAAAAATAATGGTAAAATCAACCCACATAGTTCTACAATCTAGAAAATGAATAAATATATTCTATTTCTACATATATTTTGTTTCTATGTTTTTATCAGTGCTCATAAAACATGTACAATGTACTAATTTATTTTTCTATTCAAACAGCACAGCATTATTGCCATAGAAATGGCAATATTTACCTAAATATTTCAAATCTATTCATTTGCTTGGAGAAGTTAAATAAAAAAAAAAAACACATTTAATTTCTAACATCATAATTTGCAGTAAAAATTTGGAAAAATACAGAAGTAAAAAGACAAAATTAAAGTCAACCAAGAATCACCAATGAATTTGGATTATTTCTATGACATTTTATCACAAAAATGCACATAAAATTGTGATCTAATTGGAAATATGGAAATTCAAATTCAAGTAAAAACATACAATTTTAGTTATTGTCTAGAAAGTGATCTAAAGTTATACAAAATCCAAGAGCGAATTACCTGAAATGCATTATTTCAGATTAAGATTTCTGTGTTTAAGAACAAGCAAACTCTGCCTAATATCTCTAAAGAGGTCTTTCTTTGCCTATACACCTATATAAGTTTAAAGATAAAGAGATCAAGAGAAAAAATATGTGAAAGAAGGAAGAAATGGAGGGAAAAAGGAAGGAAAACACATATGCCACAATTAATTTTAATTAAACAATGTAAAATAATATGTAACAAGAATAAATTGAAACAGAAACAAAGGAATTGACAAATTTGGTAAGGTTAAACAACTGTATTATGAAATGAATGATTAAAATATTTTAATTGTGTTTTTACATTTATCTAAATATTTCAAGTCTATTCATCTTGCTTTGAGAAGTTAAATAAAAAAAGACCATTTAATTTCTAACAACATAATTTGCAGTACTATTTCATCTTTTCCTTCTACATTAAAAGTGATGCAATATGCAACACCAATATCTACCCAAAATCCAAGAAGCTTCTCCATTCCTGTATTAATATCCATTCATTTATTGTTGTGTTTTTTTTTTTTTT
>JAQZBX010000414.1:0-60921 GCA_029593785.1 Cabassous unicinctus | reverse complement strand
ATGTACACTGAAAATGGTTAAATTAGGTATTTTGGTTATGGTAACACAATAAAAAATCATAAAAATATATACACCATTTTTGATCCTGACCTACAGATTAGTTCATCAAGGTGCTCCTTGCTAGCAATCAGACTTCATTGTCTCCAGATTTACTGCCCCAGTTATTTCTCTGGATAAATCTGCTCAGGTCTTCCTGTTCTGCACTCTACCAATACCACATAAACATGTTTAAACCCAGAGGGCTTTAGAAAATGCACAGAAATGTTTTGATCCAGGAAACCCTCAGCATCAATTAAATAAAGATAAGCATCAATGCTCCCATGGTCAAACACGACCCCAGTCATATTCCAGGATGTGAAGGAATTTTTTTCTCTGCAAATCCTGTCATGTCCTTCTTGGAGGGAAGATAGCGAGTTTATTTGCAGAGTTTGGCTTAGAGAGAAGAATATTTGAGCAACAAAAAGAGGTTTTCAGAAGGTGATTCTTAAGCATTAATTATAATTAAGCTTAGTTTCATCATTACAGAAGTAAGTTTTATTTTTTGAAGTGCAAGCCTCAAGACCAAGGGCTTGGTTTATTAGTATATTTCCTTTTATTAGGCAGGGCTCATACATAATATTTCAGAGTTTATTTTCACAGGTATAATTTGTAGAGTTCTACAGTTGCAGTATGTTGGGAGCCCTTATTGCTTGAGAGAATAGTAGGAATTCCCCAGTTGAGAAATGTAATGTTTCTACACTTTTTCTGTGGCTCCTTAAGGAATTTTGCAAATAACTTATCTTATGCCCAAACCACTTTGAAATATGTCAGGGTTTTAAGTCAATTCTGTACAAAATAATGAGATCTCATTCTCTATTTTAAGTTCCATGTCAAATAAAGCTCAATTAGGTTGTCTATATAAACTGACTAGACAGGTTAAGTTAGAAAGTATATCAAAGAAAATTTAAACTTTGGATAAAAAACATTTTTCCTTTTTGTTTCTTCCCCTGAGAAATTAAAGTTTTTTAATACAGATATTAATTTTCACTTTGTATTTTTATTTACCTTAGTCTTTAACTAGATCAGCCTCATTTACCTTTTAATTGAAATCTGATTCTTTCTTTAGCTTCTTTAACAATTGTTGTATGGCATGATCTTTTAGAACTAATGCTGTTTCTTCAGCACCTTTAGAGCTGGAGAACTTTAGCTCTGAGTCTTAGACATCATAAACACAAAGTTCCAGGGAGATACTAAGTTACACACAAAGAGCAAATTATCTAAGAATGAGGAAGTAAACTTTAAAGCTTAGGAACAAAATGTGACTGCTGCAAAACTTTACAATTTAGGCCTTAATTTTCTTCTGAATATTTTTCTAAATGAAGCTATTTTTAGAACTAAAGAAAACATTTGCAAATAACATATCGAGGTTATTAATTCCAGACAATAATAGAAGTTTTGTTCTGCTTCACTTCTATACTTTTATTAGTTATGTTAACTAGCAGGTAGAATATAACTTATAGACTTGCCTTGCCTTCTATTTTAAGTAACTAAAACCATGACTAATATCATTATACTGTTTTCTAATATTATTTAGATCAGTATTAGGACAGAATATAGGCAATGAGTACATTGTTAAGTTTTTAAGAATTTTACACATTCTTTTAATATATAAATAAAATTCTACTTACACAAATTTAGTCCAAAAATTTTTTAAAAATTTTATACCACTTCCCAAACACTTTCCATGCAACTTAAAATACCTTACTTTTTATAAGGGAAAATGTCAGCAAATTCATTGTGAAAGTTTGAAGTAAAAACATACCCTTTAGCGTGTGATTTAAAATGTTAAATTTCTTAGGTTTGAATATTATGTTTAAAGAGGAGGTACATTTACTTTTCTATTCAACAAAGGGACAACTTAAATAGGACAAGATTTGCTTTCTTTAAAAGTGAGAACACTTACTTTTGAAAACACTAAATGTTTTGTCTTTTCTTAAACCACTAAGTATATGATAAGGTTATCATGAAGTACAAGAAATTATTCTGATAAAACCACCAATTCTTCATCTTTTATATTGATGGTTTAGGAAAAAAGAAAAAAAAAACCTTTTATAATCTTCTACTCTGAATAGACCAATTGTATATGAAAACTCTGTCACTTTAACAGAGAAAATTAAGTTTTAGTTTTGCAGCATCCATTTGATAAATATATTTATCAAATCTTAGCATTGGTTACAACAAATAAAATTTGATTTAGCAAACTTTCTATAACTTTTTATATTCATATAATCTTTGTTGTACACATTTCAGTTTTACATTCAGTGGAAATCAATGATTTCCCTTTAGGACAAAAATACATCTTTAAGCTTATTAAATTATAGTCAGCATTGTTTACAACTAACAAAATTTACTTTCACAAACACTCTAAAATTTTTCATATTTCTTCAGGTTTTGAGGTACATATTTCTGCCTCTCATTCTATGAAAAACAGTTATATTATCCTGTTATGAAACCACAATTACTTAAATGAGCTTATCAAATTTTAGCCAGCATTGACTATAAGAAACAAAATTCAGTTTTATAAAACATCTGCAATATTCTATATCTATTTAGGTCATGTTATATATTTTTACTTCTCATTCTTTTAAAAATTAGCCATTTCCCATTAGGACAAAACTCTACTCTTTTTATTAACAAGAATATCTTGCACATTTTTTATACTCACATACCTCAAGCCATCAGAATGATTTTTGGACAGCCTTCACACATCTTACAAAATACAATTATTTCAAATTAATATTTATCAAAATAATAAAATTTCATCAACACAAACTTACATTCTTTATTTCAATGCTAGTTTACCTTATCAGTACCGGAACAAACTTAGGGAGAACATACCCAGTAGAATAAAGTTGAAACAATGATAGTCTATACAAGAAATGTTTTGTTTTTCTTCCTCCAGAAGAGGTTAAAATTTTTTTATTTTATAATATTTTAAAATTATGCACAATTTGAAAAGCATATTGAACACCAGGCTCTGGAAAATACACTCCAAATTTTGTCTAAGTCACAATTTAAGAAAAATTTTCTGCAATTTTCAGAGACATTTCTTTAACTTACTGAAATTCTGCAATCAAATTTAATTCAATTAACCTCAGTTCAAAGTTATAAATATATTTAATAATGATTGTTTACTACAGATATCATTGCTAAGGTATTATTGGAAACTAATAATTTTTAATTGGGGAATTTTTTTTGGACCTTTACAGCAATTAAGGAATTTTCACAGGGCAAACTGTAAAATGTGGCTTATTTTGTAATCCTTTTCTTAACATTTTGGCTGAGATAGAGGGTTGAGTATAAACATTTGGGGAAAAATGGGGGAAGGGAATTGGTAGATAATTAAAACTAATGTATGAGTGAATCAGATGTGAGATTGGAAGAAATTGTTTATAGATTTTGGAGTGAGGGTGGATTTTGATCAACCACAAATAGCATCAAACACAATAAGATTAAGTACTGATTTCTCATCAGAAAGCATAGAGGCAAGAAGGTAAGTTGTGTGATATATTTAAGACACTGAAAAAGAAAAACTTCCAGGAAGGAATTCTTTATTGGGCAAAACTGCCCTTCTAAAATAAGGAAAATTTAAAAATATTCACAGATAAACCTAAACTGAGAGATTTTATTAATAAATGACCTGTCTTACAAGAAATATTAAGGGAGTTTAGCAAGGTGAAAGGGAAAGAAATGAGAGACTTGAAAGAGTGTGAAAAAATGAAGATTACCAGTAATGGTACCTAAAATGTTAAAAAGAGAGGCAAACATATGTCATGACATATAAAAACAAAATAAAAAAATTTTTGAAGTAAATACTGCATTTAAAGTAATAACATTGAAGATTAATGAATTAAACACCCAATCAAAAGAAATAGATTGGCAGAGTGGATAAAAACTATGATCCCTCTATAGACTGTCTAGAAGACACTCACCTTAGACCCAAGAAAAGAAAAAAGTTGAAAGTGAAAGTTTGGAAAAAGGTATTCCATGCAAACTGTAATAAAAAAGAGCCGAGATAGCTATTCTAATATCAAACAAATAGGCTCTAAGCACAAAACAGTTATGAGAAAAATTAGGCACTGTATATTACTAAAAGGGGCAATCCACCAAGAAGAAATAAATATATATATAATATATATATTTTATGCATTTTATCAGGGTACTCCAAAATACATGAGGAAATCCCTGATAAAACTAGAGGAAGAAATGTACATCTCTACAATAATTGTTTAATGTTTAAATACAACATTCTCACCAATTGATAGAACATCTAGAGAGAAGATCAATAAAGAAACAGAGAACTTTAATAATATGATAAGTGAATAAAACAGACATATATGGAACATTGTACCCCAAAACAGCAGTATATACACTCTTCCCAAGTGCACATGGGCAATTCTTCAGGACAGATAACATGTTGGATCCCACAACAAATTTAAAATTATTGAAATTATAACAAGCACTTTCTCTGAGGATAATGGAGTTAAGTTGGTAATCAATAACTGGTGGAGAGATGGAAAATTCACAAATATGTGAAAGTTAAACAACACACAAAGGATCAGTGGATCAAAGAAGCAATTGCAAGAGAAATTGTTAAATTTCTTGAGATGAATGAAAAAGAAAACACAACATATCAAAACTTTTTAGAGGCAGAGCTAAAAGGAAAATTTATAATCTTAAGCATTTGCACTAAAAAAGAGGACAGAGTTATACTCAAAGATCTAACTATACACCTAGAGAAATGAGAAAAAGAAGAGAAATCTAATCCCAAAACAAATAGTAGGAATAAAATAACAAATATTAGAGCAGAAATAAATGAAATCGAGAAAAAAACAATACAGAGAATTAGCAAAACCAGCATTCAATTCTTTGAGAAGACCAATAAATTTGACAAACTCTTAGCTAGACTGGCAAAGAAAAAAAAAATAGATGGGAAGTAGATGTGGCTTAAGTGATTGAGCTCCCACTTACCATATGGGAGGTCCTGGGGTCGGTTCCTGGTGTCTCCTGAAGAAGATGAGCAGACAGCTAGCTGGTGCAACAGGCAGGCATGGTGAGGTAATGCAACAAGATGACACAACAAGGAGACACAAAGAGGAAAGACAATGAGAGACACAACAAACCAGGGAGCTGAGGTGGCTCAAGTGATTGAGTGCCTATCTCCCACATGGGAGGTCACAGGTTTGGTTCCCAGTGACTCCTAAAGAGAAGATAAGTGGACACAGAGCTCACACAGCAAACGGACACAGAGAGCAGACAGCGAACACAAACAATGAGGGCTGGGGGAATAAATAAATAAAATAAATCTTCCAAAAATAGAGAAGAGGCAAGTAAATAAAATCTGAATTTAAAGGGTGGCATTAATATTGACCCCAAATAAATCAAAAGTATCATAAGCAGATGCTATGAAAAGCTTTGTATGCCTATGTTTTAGACAACTTAGATGAAATGGATGCATTCATAGACGCACACAATCTACACTGACTCTTGAAATAGGGGACCTCCACAGGCCATTTATAAGAAATTGAGTCTGTCATCAAAAATCTCCCAAAAAGAAAATCCCTGGACCGGATGGATTCACAAGTGAATTCTACTAATAATTCCAAGAATTAATACCAATGCTGCTCAAAATCTTCCAAAATTTGAAGAAGAGGGAGGACTACCAAAATCATTTGATGAGGCCAATATCTCCCTAATACCAGTCAGAGGAAGAGATTACAAGAAAAGAAAATTACAGAGTAATTTCTATTATGAATATAGATTCAAAAATCCTCAAAAATACTTGCAAATCTAATCCAACAGCACATTGAAAAATTATATATCATGATCAATTGGGTTTTATACTAGATATGCAAGGGTGGTTAAATATAAGAATATCAATTTATGTAATATACCACATAATCAAATCAATGGGGCAAAACCAAATGATACTTTTGATTGATGCAGAAAAGGTATTTGACAAAATCCTGCATATTTTCTTGATAAAAAGTCTCTACACATGCCTCTTCCATCCCTTTAGTTTGAACCTATAGTTTGTCCTGGAGTTGATAAGTATATGTCCAAGAGACTTGAATCTTTGAGCTGTCCATGTGCCAGCTGGACCCTGAGCCTCAGCAGAGTTGCAACCCCTACTCTCCAGTTCATTAGACTCACCCAGACAATTAACAAAGAGGTGAGTATGTACAACCACCGTACCAAGGAACCTAGAGAGTCTACAACTGCAAGCAAGAGAGTCCCATCCATCAGCCATATGGGATTGAAGCCCCCTCTCAATTACAGGTGGAGTGGGTATCACCATTCCAGAATACTCAGGATTGGGGAATAAAATATGGATTAGAGTGGTCTTACTGGTATTATACAATAGACTTGTGATTCTAGCAATGAAAGAAATTATATCATTGATGTGGAGACAGTGGTCACTGGAGGTTCTGAAGGCAGGGAGAGGGAAAAAGAGGTGTAATATGGGGGCAATTTCAGGACTTGGAATTGTCCTGAATGACATTGAAATAACAGATATAGGCCATTATATATTCTGCCATAACCTACAAAATTGAGTTGGAGAGAGTGCAAACTACAATGTAAAGTATAAACCAGGGTTAGTGGCAATGCTCCAAAATGTATTTAATTGTAATGAATGTACCACACTAATGAAAGAAATTGTTAATGTGGGTAAAACTGGGAGGTGTGCAGAGTGGAGCATTTGGAAATCCATTATATTTTTATGTAATATTTCATGTAATGTAAGTAACTTTTACAAAAAATTAGAAATAAATTTGAAAATAGCTTTTTATTAGCAATTTATAGAAATCAGCACAGAGAGAAAGTCAGGTTTCCTGAGAAACCCCCACTGCCTAATACAGGAAATAACAGCAAGGGGAAAAAAAAGCACTTTGAAAGATAGGAAGGGAGGTAAACTTCCCCAACATTTTAAAAGGCTTTTATGAATAACCCATAACTAACATTGTACTCAATGGTGAAAGTGTAGCATATATGGCTTTGCATTTTCCCACAACCTTTCCAGTTCATTCTCCTAGTCAAAGCACAATTTCATTTCTTACTAGTTAAACAGATTTTATTAATAGTTACACAGCAATCCTTGAGACATAACTGTGAGGTCATGACTTATAAGTAAATTCTTCTAAAACTGATTAATGATTTAAGCACTTTGTTATATTAACAGAGATAGAACTAAGTTTTAGTTTTGCGTAAGTATATGATTCGACACGAAGAATTTTAAAATTTAGATCATCAAATTTTACCTAAATTTGACCACAAAATTCTTTTCCACCAACCTTCTACACTTTCTATAGTCACTTAGGTCTTGTCTGACATTTGCCTCTTTTGCAATAACCAGTTATTTTATCTTGGGACAAAATTACTTTCATTATAGTTAATTAAAAAAAAACACATTCTATATAACTTATATACTTTAGTTACCAAAATGATTTTGGAAACTCTACAACACACATTTACCACCAAAATTTAAAAAACTTCTCAGAATAATGACTTAATTTGGTTAAATGCAAACATAACTTTTCTTCATTTTAAATGCCTAGTAGCATGTAATACTCGAACAATCATAGTGCATATGGGATGGTATTCAGAAATATATTCTTTCTTTAACTTATTATTTTATCAGTGTTTCAGTGAGATATATTGTGAAATATTTACAAGGAATTATTTCTGAAACAGTTTTCTGAAGGCAGGTGGGTAAGGCTGGTTGCTATCAGGGCTAAATCATGTTTAAATTGCCAGCTTATGAAAATGGTCAGCATTTTTCAATTTTTTTCTCCCTCTTTTCCTTTCATAGAGTTGCCTGGTTCAAAACATACTAAATTTTAACAGCACCAATTTTGTTAATGAGGCTATACAGATCCAATTAGAATTAACATGGCCACAGTAAACAGAGCATATTGTTTCTAAGTTTTTCTCCTTCTCCAGCAGATAAATTTAATTTCATAGCCCCATTATCCCAAATTCCCATCATCCAGGTGGCAAGGGGTTCATGAAGTCACTGCTGGAATATTTTCCCTATCTCATTTAACCCTCCAGTGGAATATTTTCTCTTATAATCATAGTTTCACTGACAGTGCACAATTTAGCACTCCTGATTGTGCAAGATTTAGTATTTGTGATTTAGCCTTTTTTTTTTTTAAGGTAGATTTTTTTAAAAAAAATTTATATTTTTATTTTTTTTAAATATACTTTGATTAAATAAATGTTACACAAAAAATATAGGGGATTCCCATATGCCACACTCCCTACACCTCCCACATTATCCCACATTAATAATATCCTTAATTAATGTGGTGCATTTGCTAAAATTGATGAACATATTTTGTAGCATTGCCACTAGGCATGGATTATAGTTTACATTGTAGTTTAAACTCTCTCCTTCACAATTTTGTAGGTTATGGTAAGATATATAATGGCTTATATCTGTCATTGCAATGTCATTGAGGACAATTCCCAAGTCCCAAAAATGCTCATATATTATAACTGTATTTCACTGTCCCTGCCCTCAGAACCTCCAGAAGCCACTGCCTCCACATCAATGATATAAGTTCTTCCATTGCTAGAATCACAATGGGTCTATAGTAGAATACCTGAGTCTACTTTAGTCCATAGTTCATTCACTAATCCTGACGATCCTGTGATGGTGATGTTCACTCCACCATTAATTGAGAGGGGGCTTTGATCCCATAGGGCAGATGGATGGGACTCTGATGCTTGCAGATGTAAACTCTCTTGGTTCTTTGGGATGGTTGTTGTCCATCATCATTTCCTGGCTAGTTGTCCAATGAACTGGAGAATAGGTGCGGCAACTTTGTTAAGAATCAGGGCCCAGCTGGTCCATGCACAACCCTAAGATTTAAGTCTCTTGGACATATATGTATCAACACTAGTACTAATTATAGGTTCAAATAGAAAGGTCAGAAGAGCCCTGTATAAGATAACTACAACTGAGTCAAATTCTGTCACACTGGGGAGCATAAATTCCAAAGTAAGGCCCACTGTCAAGGCACCAAACTCCTAAGCTATCTGTCCTGACTGTAGTGTCTGGATGTCTCCAGAGCCCTCAGGGGTCCTGGTATTTGAGGTAGTATTTACTTTGGCAGTCAATGAAATCCTGTTGAGACACGCATAAGCATTTCCTCTGGAATGACCTCCTGACTCACTTTGAAGTCAATTAGCCATATAAACTCAATTGTCTTTACCTTTTCCTCCTTTTGGTCAAGGCCTTTCTCCAGTTGCATTGTTAGCTGGTGCTTGGTAGCAATCCCTCAGTGCCAGGGAGGCTTATCCCTAGGAGTCTTGTCCCACAATGGAAGTGCGGGGGATGGTAATGCATTCATATGCTGAGTTTGGCTTAGAAAGAGGCCACATTTGAGCAACAAGGAGGCTCTCAGGAGGTAACTCTTAGGCACTTTATAATGCTAAGCTAAGTTTCAACTGCAAAAGTAAAGGTTCATAAATACAGTAATCAATATCAATATCAAGGGCCCATCATTACACTATCCTCCTTCACTAGTCATTGCCCCTGTACTCAGGGGATTCTTGCACAGGAGATTCTTGCTGATCCATTAGAGAATGTGGCAGAGCTCCCCAGGATGGGAATTTGATTTTTTTCAGTTATTGTGTGAATCTCCACCCACTCTGACAATGCCCCATGAACACTTGAACACAATTTTGTGCCTTATATGTATGCCCCATGTGAACTTTCTCCCATGTATCCCCTATCACTGACACCCTTCACTAATGATTCACCCCTGTCATAGTTGTAATCCTTCTGTGATGCAAAACTTCTTCAAAAATGAAGCCAACAAAAGAGCCAAATACAATTAATAAGAAATTGAAATAATGATAGTTTTAAAAATAAGAAATACAATTGAAAAAAATTTAGTAAGAAATAAAAAAAAATTGGAATAATAAAAAATAATGAAAAGATATTGAAAAAATTTTGCCATTATATCTTTCATCACTGTAAGTTCTGTTGTCTTGTATTTACAGTGACAGTTTCTTCTGTTTATTCCCCAAGTGTCTTACTTTTTTCATTTTGTCTTCAAAGAAGTTCTAGGTTACAGAAAAGTTACATACATAATATACATAATATAGGGGATTCCTATATACCCAACATCCTCCCCATTTCCCCCTTTCCCCTATTAATAACATTTTAAATGTGGATGGTACATTTGTTACAATTGATGTACAAATATTGAAACAGCTACTAACTGTTGTCAATGGTTTACAATATGTTTTACCTTTGGGAACAAAGACTTTTACAAATTTTGATGAAATTTAACATGGCCTGTATCCATCAATGCAAGATCATGTAGAACACTTCCATCACCCCCCAAATGCCCAATGTTCCATCTATTCTATTCCTCCCTCCCCATCCCCTTGGGGCCCATGGCAACCACCAAGCATCACCCCTTGAAAAACAAGATTCATAATTACTTGCAACATTGATGTCTTGACATACTGGTCTGTCCTCCTCTATTAGGCACTGTCTATGGTCTCGAGAGACTCTTGCCCTTCTATTTAAGAACATAGCAAGACTCCCCAGGATGGGAGCCCAACACCTTCCCACTTATCATGTGGGTCTCCACCCATGGATACAACATACTATGACAAGATGAACACTCACACACTCCCTAGAAGACTGCCCAAGGAAAACCTGTCCTGAATGTCCCCCATATCCAACACCCTAAACTAGTAACCCTCCCCTGCCATATTACCAGAAGAACATTCCCAACATTGCAGTTTCAACCACATATCTGAAAATCCTTATGTTCACCTGCTCCCTCCTCCAACCCAACCCCCTGTTCCATTGACTGTCCAACCCACCCTCCCCACCCTAGGCCCCTGATAAACCAGCACTGCCCAACCCATAATATCATTGCACCACTGTCATGCCCCTTCACTGCACAGCTATACACTTCCACCTTAGCATAGATTTTGCCAATATGGATGTTAGCTCACAACCACAAGCAGTCTATCATTAAGATTTAAAGATACTTCTATAGTTTCTACATCTGGATCACTATTTTCTTCTTCCCAAGTGATCCAGGTCTTAGGCTACCAATCCAATTTGCTAAGATAGCCCATACTTTGGGTCAGGACTTTTTATAACCCAGCAATTTTAAAAACCAACAGGCCAAAGTTTCCATGTTTTCACCTTTTTTATTCACTTGTTCAGAAAGACGACACTAAGGTGCAGGTAAAAGTCCACAAATTGCATTCTAGTTGTAACTCCTCCCTCAAATGGCAGATTTCTTTGTCTTTCTGGAGACAATCTGCTGTAGCTAACCTTACCACCCCTAGCAACTGCCAGCTGACTGCTGCAGCAGTATGCCCGCCATCTTTACTAAACTTCAAATCTTCTGTTCTGTTTTCAGGGAGACCCTGTACTCATGTGGATTTCCACAAGTCAATCAGGTCGGTGACTGCACCCTACTTGGAGGTAGCAGGCAACCCTGGACTTCATCTCCTTTTGGTTCCATTCATTGGCTCATGGTATGGTCTGATGAATCCTGCTTACTACACCAATTATTCTGATTAAAGCAGGAAATTGTATAAAATGACAGCTTTCTGCCAAACTGAGAGGAATTCTCAAACCAAAGAAAGACTCTGATAAGTCCAGCTTGGCAAGCAAATAAGCATTAAATAGGGGGCTTATGTGGGGACTTTCCGCCAATGGTCAGGAGGGGTGTAAAATCTCGTGGAGAGTCTAAGCATGATTGTGGCCTAAATAAGTAAATTTAATATGTTATAAGTTACATAGGAAGTGTTTAGAAAGTGTTATAAAATTAAAAGTTATTTTCAAACCTACTGTTAATCAAAATTTTTTGGATAAAATGTTCATATAAGTAAAGATTGTATAAAATTCCTAGATATTTGGCAGTGTTTTCTGCATAATATTAGATAACAGTATAATGTTGTTAATCATGTTTTTAGTTATTTTAAATATGTTATATGTCACAGAAACTACCTCTTAACCTAGGAATCAAGAGGCAGATGTTGTGACCCCTATCTGCATGGTTTGTCCCACACCCTCAAAAGAAGCACACAAAAAGAGAGGCCATCAAGGGATTGCCATGGGGTGGCACATGGCTAAGGCATCAGGCATTCATATAAAGTATTCTGACCTGGTGTAAGTCATACAAAATTGTGAGGCCTATTTTTGACTCTGGCCACAAACAGTGCCTACAGCAGTGGACATAGCTATAAAGCCACACAACACAGGGATGGACTTCAGTGTTATCAGCCTCCCTAGTTCATTTAAACCAGGCCCCCAGTCTTATGCTTGGTGTCTCTCCATTTGAACTATTGGAGGGATTGTTTACTAATACCCCTAAAATGATAAAAGTATCTGTCACATCACTGGCCATGGTCCTGAAGTATTTGGCAATATGTTGCTGCTTTGGATTCCTGTGGTTCTGCCAGCCAGTGATGGTTCAATATCACTAGATCTAAAATGGACATTGCCTCTGGACTGGCTATGTTTCATAGGCCTGGAGGGTGCTGTGTGCCAGGTTGCTGGAACTCTGGAGCCTACCTTCCTTATCTCTTGAGGATCAACAGTGCTGCAGTATGCTGGCTTTGTGAAGGATATGCCCAATAGAGCAATAATCACCAGAGTAATGTGGATAGAATATAAACAAACACAATAGACATTATGGCTTGCTCCCATGAAGGGACATGTATGGTAATGCAAACCTGGATCTCACCCATTAGTAGCCTATGTCTTAGGACCTATGAGGGAAACTTCAACTGTCATTTTGCTTACTGGAGATTATCTCCCTCTCTCTCTAGGTATCCACTAAACACTTATGTTTCTGTCCTTAGGCTAATCTTCCTGCTTCACATGAGCTCATCCAATGTCTTCTTCAACTGGACTGCTACTGCAGCAGCTGTACACAACCAAATGGACTGATGTAGCCGCAGATATGTGCTGGCCTCCAGAAGCCCTCGTCTTCCTTAGAACACCTTCCCTTTATCTTTGACTAATTAGAGTAATTGGTTAATGACTATACACCACAGCCACCCTTCCAGGTGGCAACTCTCAGAACCCAAAATCTCTTACAGTTACTTTGCTTCTGTTAAATATATCTGCTTCTATTGACAGTGAACAATTCAACAAGACAAGTCCATTCCTCATATCAGTTTTGGCTGGCCTCACCTGGATAGTGGCAAAACATGATGTCTTAGTTGCTTAAGCAGTTTTTTGTCTCAAAAGAAGCACCTCTGAGCAAAGAACCCACCATCATATGGGGTGGTTGCCATCACAGGTGTGCAACTGAGTCATCATCATCTGTCATACTGAATGGATGGGAGGGCAAAACACATCCTTATGTACAGGAGCTTATATAACCCTTTCATGGGTGGGTTGGTTTGTGGAATACAATTTTGGCAATATCTACCCTATAATTAGACAGGAAGATATACACTGGAGTATTTTTTCCTACTGGGAAGTATACAGAAAATTGTAGCCAGCACTCCTTAAAATCTCCCAGGTCTACAAATACATTTTTTTTTCACTAGAATAAAGGACTCTCTAGCATGATGGGAGTGTCCACTTAGTATTTTCCTTCTTGGTGCTGGAACTTTAGATGCTTTAACACAAGTAACAGTCCTGGCTAATGTCACTGCCCAAACTCTTAGAAACATTAAACATAGTATAAATTTCCTGAATGAGGAAACAACTCAAATGAGAAAAGTGGCATTACAGAATGATATGGCCTTGGGAATGCTTAGTGCTGTACAGAGGAGAACTTGTGTTATAATTGGCACTGCTTGTTGTGCCTATATACCTGATGAACATGGTAGTGTTACCAATGCTTTAAATCATTTACAAAAGTCTCTCTATTATATGAAAACCTTAAGTTAACTGGAGTTTCTTTTCTCCTGGCTCACCAACTGGCAATCACATTGAAGGGACACTTTATTGTTTGGTAGCCTCATTGTAATAGTCATTTGCCTGACTTGCTCTTGTTTATATTGTAGCTGTTAAATGTATACCACCATTTGTAAACACCATGTTCCAAGCTCAGGGCTTTATACAGAAGAGGAATCAAAAAGATTGTAACAGTTGTGGGATGGGGTGGATTATATCATGTATGGCTTTGCGTTTTCCCACATCCTTTTCAAGTCTTTCTTTTTCTAATCTCAGCAGCATTTCATTTATTATTACACAGCAAGCCTTGAGAAATAACTGTTTGTGAGCTCATGTCTGAGAATTAAATCTTCTATGCTTAGACTTCTTTCCCAGAAACTCTAAGGATAAACTATTTGGTAAACTGCTTGACCACTTTCATATCAATAGCTTCCTGATATAATTACTGCAAAGATGTAGCTTTAGCCTTTATGAAGTTTCTGTAAAATTATAACTTATTCCCTGGGCACACTTCCCTGGACTTACTCTAATTAGTCAAATGGATGTCCATTCCCTGATTATCTGTTCTGAACACTGCACATATAATCATGCTTCCCCTCACTTGCCCACCCCATCCACATGTAGACATGTAATATAAAAGACCCCTTTTGCTTTATGGCAAGTGTGGACTCTAGCCTCAGAAATGGCATGCTCTCCTACCACCATTGATGAAGATTTACCTTATGACAAGGCTTGGACAGTCCATGAGAGAGGAATCCCCTCCCACCAACAAGGGCAAGGATCCACATAAGCTCCTTATTAAATTCTTACTTGCTCTCCAAGTTTGACTTCTCTGAGTCTTTCTTTGGTCTGAAAAATCCCTCTCAGCTTGGTTGGAAGCTGCCATTTTATATGGATCCCTGCTATACTCAGAACAGAAAGACTGAAAGACTTCCTTCTAAAATCTGGAACCAGACAAGGATGCCCACTGTCATCACTGTTATTCAACATTGTGATACAAATTCAAACTAGAGCAGTTAGGAAAGAAAAATAAATAAAAGGCATCCAAACTGGAAAGTGAAAAACAAAACTTTCACTATTTACAGATGAAAGTATCCTATATACTGATAGTCCCCCAAAATCTACAATAAAGGCACTATAGCAAATAAAGTATTTCAGAAAAAGGTCATGAAATGAGGTCAACATGCAAAAATAAGTATTGTCTCTATGCACTATTAACGAGCATTTTAAGGAAGTAATCAAGAAAAAATTCCATTTACAATAGGAACTAAAAGAGTGAAATATCTAGGACTAAAGTTAAAAAAGAATGTAAAAGACCTGTACACAGAAAGCTACAAAAACATTGCTAGAAGAAATTTTTAAAATACCTATATAAATGGATGGATATTCTGTGTACATGGATTGGAAGACTAAATAATATTAAGATGCCAATTCTACCCAAATTGACATATAGATTCAATGCAATACCAATAAAAATACCAATATCCTACTTTGAAGAAATGGAAAACCCAATTATCACATTTATTTGGAAGTGTAAGTGGCCCCATATAGACAAAAACATCTTGAAAAAGAAAACTGAAGTTGGAGGATCTAGAATATGTTACTAGAAGATAGAATGAGGGTAGAGAATGGGGTGTTGATGTTTAATTTGTACAGAATTTCTTATTATATTGATTGTAACTGAAAATTGAGGTGATACATTATTATGAGTATACTCAACAGCATTGAATTGGTGTGGATGTGATTGAAAAGGGAGGTTGAAGGTTGTATATGTCATAGGAAGTAAAGCTAGCAAATATAAAATGGGACTTTATAACACAGTGAACCTTGTTGTGGATGATTATTGTGGCTAATAATACAAATATAAGAACTTTCTTTTTTGGACCATAACAAATGTATGTCACTAAAGGTGTTAATAAGAGTACGGTATGTGGGAAAATACATCTAAAGCAAATGAATTAGTCACCCAAAGAGGTGTTGATGCAACATACCAGAAATCTGTTGGCTTTTATAAAGGGTATCTATTTGGGGTAGAAGCTTACAGTGACAAGACTGTAAGGAGTCCAACTAAAGATACCATAAGAGGTACGTTCTCACTCAACGTCATTTGCCACCTATTGAAACAAGATGGTGGGTGATGTCTGCAAGGGTCCAGCCTTCCTTCTTCCTCTTAAGGCTCCATGGTCGCAGCTTCTTCTGATATCAGCTGTAGGCTTGCATAAGGCTCATCTTTCTCTGCAGGGCTCATTTCATTTGGGCTCAGCTGCTCTGTTCTCTTCACAAGGTCAGCTATAGACTATCAGGTTCATCTGTCTTACCATGGCCTCTGCCATGTCTAAAGAGCTGTCTCTTCCTCTGTGTTCTTGTTTTCTGTGAGAGTGTTTTATCAGCCCAAGGGGGTTATGACTCAATGCTGAGTTACACTCCAATGATGTGATTGAATCCAAGTCCTAATCATAACGTAATGTAATCAGACATCTCAGTTGAATCTAATACAATGAATTGGTTTCTTGCCCAGAGAAACAGAACTATTTTAAAAACATAATCAACTATCATTTTTGGGATTCATAAATAATATCAAACTGCTACACTCCACCATATGAATTCTAAAAAAAGATATTAAAATATTTTTTAAAAAACTTGCTACGTAAAAATCACATCACAATCAGTTTAAAGAAATACAGTTACCTTGGGGCAAAGTTCCATCTTGCTTCAGATCTCTGAAACTTAAAAAACATGTATCTGTTTCCAATACACAAAGGGAGAGACAAAGGATATACATTTGCATTTTTAAGGAGAAATCGGGAGGGAAACATGAGTCACAGGTCCCCTACATTCCCATAAACCTGTACGGCATACCTCATAAGATTTCAAAGTATGAAAGTCATTCTCAAGATGATAGGTTTTTCTTCCTGGTGCATCATGGGGATGCACCATTTCCACAGACTTGTCCAATGGTCATTTTCTTGGTTCCAACCTCACCAAGCATCTGGGTGGCAACTGAGCTCTGGACCTCACCCTCCAATAACATTGGGGTGATAGTCACAATTTACCCATTCCTTGGAACAGAGTCTCAACCCACTTAGCACAGTGAGGGGAGGCAACATTCTTCCCAATCTCCAGCCTACAGGCCCAACAGGCTCAGATGTAGGAGTTGATGACCTCGTCTTCCTTAATCCATGGGGGGCAGGCCCACAACACTCAGGCCTATGGGGTGTTGACCTCACTCTCCCCAACCCTGGGGAAAATGCTCTACCCTCTCTGTAGCCTGAGGTGGAAAAACTCTCCTTGAAGAGCATGCTGGAACATTTACCCTTCTTAATTCCTGGGGCAAACTCACCCTCTGCATATACATCTGTGGGGTTCCTCTTTTGGCCCAAGGAGATGTCCTAATTCGAGATCTCAGTTTCCATGGTTTTACTCTTAAAGCCATTTTCACTTCCATCTCTCCCCAGCATGTCCCTTTTAGTCCAGGCTGACAGTGACTTTGTTCATACAGCTTTCTCAAAAAGCTTGTTGGTTTAGCATGCAAGAGGCAGGGGTCCAAGCTATCAGACAATAAAACTTTCCACAAGTCTTTCCTAGATATCTGCATTTTCAATCCTGATTTACAATTTCCAAGTTTAGTTAAGTCTTCAAATGGGGCACTATGATCTGGAGGATTGATTTCCAGAGGCCTGAAATTTCCAGAATCAGTTTCTGGTTTTGTTGTGCCCAACAATTTAGTTCTCAGCTTACCTCAGTTCTGTAGCATTTTGCTATAAGCTGCAAGGAGAAGCCAAGCTGTATACTCTGAGTTTACTTTGGAAAGCTCTTCAGCTAATGGGCCAGGTTCACCGTTTTCAAATTCTGCCTTCCATATAACATCAGGAGTCAATTTTGCTAAGTTCTCTGCAACTTTAAATCATGGATTGCCTTTCCTCCAATTTTCAATCATAGTTTCATCACTTATATCTAAGGCCTCATAAAAAGACTTTTTAGCATCCATATTCCTATCAACAGTCTCTTCAAAACACTCTAGGCCTTTTCCATCAAACATCTCACAATTTCCCCAAATACTACCTCTTACCAATTTACAAAACCATCCCAGCATTCTGTTAATTGCAAAAGCACAATCCCATTTCTTGGTACCAAATTCTGGATTAGTCAGCCAAAGAGGTGCTGATGGAAAGTACCAGAAATCTGTTGGCTTTTATAAAGGGTATTTATTTGGGGTTGAAGCTTACAGTCACACAGCCATAAAGAGTTCAACTCAAGGTATCATAAGAGGTGCTTTCTCATCCATATCATTTGCCATGTGTTGAAACAAAATGGCAGGTAAAGTCTGCAAGTGTTCAGCCTTCCTTCTTTTTTGGTCCCAGCTTCTTTTGATCTTACCTGGAGACTGGCATAAAGCTTGTCTCACTCTGTGGGGCTCATTTCATTCTGGGCTAGCTGCTTGGGTCTCTTCACAAGGTCAGCTGTAGACTATCAGGTTCATCTGTCTTCCCTAGGCCTCCACCATGAAGGAGCTGTCTCTCTTCTTCTGTGTTCTTCTTCTCCTCTGTGTGTCTTCTTCTGTGTGAGAGGGGCTGAAACTCAATACTGAGTTGCACTCGAATGACGTGGTTGAGTCAAAGCCATAATCTTAACATAATTTAATCAGATGTCTCAGCTGAATCGATACAATCACAGGGTATCATGCCCAGAGAAACAGACCAATTTAAAACATAATCAAATATCTATTTCTGGAATTCATAAATAATATCAAACTTGTATAGCAAACTATGGATTGTAGGTAATGGTAATGTTTTAATATTCTTTCATCAACTGTAAGAAAGGTACCACACCAATTCTAATTGTCAACAATAGGGGAGTAAAAGCGGTATGGGTTTTTCTTTTTTGAGAAATGAAAATGCCCTAAAATTAATTGTTGTGATGAATGCACAACTGTGATTATACATATATAACATTAGCCATTGGTTATACACTTTGGATGGGTTGTGTGATGTGTGAATATATTTTAATAAAACTGCTTAAAAATATTTGCAAACAAAGTGATGGAGAGAAGGTAATATACATTATATCAAGGAGAGAATTTTCTCCACTAGTTGCCCACAGAAAATGAGCACATTGAATTTGGATTGGATTGGCTTTCAGAGAGAAGCTTGGAAATGCTTATCTCAGGTGATTTCTGGCACTTCTCTAGCTTCTATATATGCTTATAGAATCCGGATTGTTGTATGTATGATAGTAAATAAATCATAGTCCATGGAAAGTTGTGAGTCTGATAGAAATAGAGATTTTAATTAAAGCAATAAGGAAAAGTTAACAGTGAAAAGAAGAATCAAATGATTTGAAATTTCACATTTCAAAAAGCAACCTTTGATAAAGTCCAAGTTCCCTGACTTTTAAAGAGATAAGAGTATGATAACACCATTCATTGCTTTACTTCATCACTAGGAAGTTACTATGAAGTTACTATGCCTAGTCGTTGTGCTGCCCTAAAACAGATAAGCAAATATGCAATTTATTTCACAATAATAGCAGTCTCTGTTCTTACTGAATCCAAACTATCAGAAAATGACTGTCTTCATAAAAACAATCATTATGTTTCACTTTGTCATAACTATCAAAAGTATTTGTGTGTTGCCTTCGTATGCATCTTACCTTGGCTAAGCCACTTGCCTCAATGCTACCCTTTGACCTGAATAATAATCAGCTTTCCAGCCATGAGGCATAAACTTCTTCAGAATGTGAACCCTGCATTTGATGCCACCACTCTACCACTAGCCACAAACCTCACCCAAATCCCTCAGCTTTTTCCTCATAATAAGCTAACCATCCTTATGGCCTTCAGACACCATTCCCTTTCTCTTTCTGTGACAGCTTCCTTTAAACTAATTAATCCTTGACTCCTGCATGAAACCTACTACTCTCTACCCCTGAACCACATTAAAGGCATAAACCCATTGGTCTCTCCTCCTCTGCTTGTTGACTCCCATCTGCTGGTAGAGCCACCTGAACCAATCACAGTTCATGTCAGCCCCTCATTGTACCCCTCTCTTGCTCTGGGAACTATGAGTAAAAAAACACCTTCCCTCATGCATTTTAGCCTCCATTTCCCTTTGTATTGCACCTGACCTCCATCCACTGTGACACCAATTTAAAATCAAACTTAACTAAGTTGAAACAAGTGGTGCAGCAAGCAAGGCATATCAGTCATGATCATGGCCAATGGAGCATAATTTCTTTTGCCTGTTCTAGGCTAACTAGCTCTTTCAGATAGTTAACATTATCTGGGAAGAGTCCATGCTTTGTTGCTGTACATCTGTGCTGCTTTGTGCTGCTGCCTGTTGATTCTTCCAGGTGTTGTCTAAGCTTCCAACTCCAAATTGAATGTCCTGTACATCAGGGACATCCCTAGGATGCTCAAAAGTCCAGCCCCAGTACAGAAAGAGGAGAAACCTTGTGATTTCTATCATTCCCCCAGACAGGAAAAACTGGCATTGGCTGATACAGACACTGAGCAACATTGGCTATATAATGAAAGTCTTGCTGCAGTTCCTTCAGTTGTAACTCACAAGGTGGGAGACTGGCATCCCCCACCTGAGCTGTGATTAGAGAGTAAGGTTACTTGGGCTTCACACACATGCATGGAAAGAGTGAGTGCTAGACCTGCCATCTCCTGGACCACAACAGCAGGGAGACTCCAACCACTTGTCTGAGGACCTTGCATCCAGGTGTTAAACCTACCAGTAGCTTGAGGGTTACCCTTCCATGGGAAGAAAAATGACACTCTGCCAGCAATGGTGCTACAAAGTTCTGCCATCTGTCAGCCTTATGATGTTGCTGTCATAGTTCATCTCCAAACCCCATGAGATACAGAGGATCTAACCTGGGGCAGGGCAGCTAAGGAGCTGCTGGGGAAAAGGGACTGAGTATACTGTGCCAACATACCATAAAACACAAGAAGAAGTTTCTAAATTGTTTAAGAAATGCAAGACTCCTATGAATCTGAACGGGCTATACTCAGTAATGTGGCTTATCAGCATGCCAAAGCTCTGGTGCTGCACTCCTGTGGTCTGGGGTCTCTGACTAAAGATCCCACCACCATAGCTCTAGTGAAAACAAATCCCACTTTGATGAGGTTAGATTGGAACACCCTAGAGAGAGAAGTATTTGCCTAGGCATCTGGTCAGAAGGAACCACAATACTTTCCCATCATCAAGTTTTAGGTCAAGCAGGATTCCAAAAGGGAGTCCAAACTGGAAACCAAAACTCAAAATTTTGCTTGATTGGAGATTCTAACACTACTTAAAATTTTGCTGAAAGGGACAAAGAGAAAGAGGCCGATTTGTTTATAAGAGTCTTTAATATGGGGTCCAAGTTGCTACTCTCGTCCCAAAAATGAGATGATTGGCTTATTTAAAACATTCTTTTAAATTAGATTAGTTTTAGGTTTATAAGAAATATGCAGAAATTAAAGAGTTCCTACATACCCCACCCACATATGCAATTTTCAGTATTATAAATATTGTAATTTCATTACAATTGGTCAATCAATACTTTTATAATGACACTATTATTTGAGGTAAATAGTTTTTGTTATAATATACGTTTTCTTAAAACTTTTATTCTGGTAACCTTTGTACAAACTAATATTTCCCCATGTAACCACTTTCAAATTTACATAGAATGGTGTTAATTATATTCACAAGGTTTTATAACCATCACTACCATCCATTACCAAATTTTTTCTGTCCCAATCAGAAACTATGCACCAAATAAGTACTAACTCCACATTACCCACTCCCACCTCAGCCCTGGGTAAACTGAAATTCTGGTTTCTAAACTTATGGTGTTTTATATTCTTTTATTTCATATAAGTGAGAATATAAAATAATTATTGTAACTTAAAAATTGCATAATTGATGCTGCCTGTAGCTGAGGTTAGCCAAATTTTAAAGGGTGCTCCTTATTTTAAAAATGTATATAGGAGCATTTTTAGTGTTTCTTCTCAGTACACACTTTACACTGGCATGCTGGGTGCTGTGCAAAAATGAAGGAAGGCAATTAATTCAAGCAGTCAGTGGAAGATGTATTTCATAAGGTTAATGAGTTCATGATAAGGTTAGAATTTAAAATGTAGTAGAACCAAATGCACTCTGTTGTGTTCTCCAGGTTGTTAAATGGTCTTAACATAGAAATAAGAAGGTATGTATTTGGGTGATACAGAGGTAAGCATTTGGAGGAAGACTGAAGGGATGGGAAATTTGAAAGAGTAATGAAAATCATCTGCACTGGGAAGGAAGTATCTCTTTGGCTGATAAATTTCAGCAAAGAGAGATTTGGAGAAAGATTTTGGAATAAGTTTGAGGTGTTAGTGAATAGAAATGAGGGAATAAGAAATGGAGGTATAAGTAACTATAGTAAGAGAGGCTGATATTGTTGATTTGGGAAATGAAATTGCAAGAGATGAAATACTAAACACTTGTCCCTGAAAGAAGTTTCTGAAATGGAACCTACATATAATTAGTTTGAGTTAACAAAGTCAAAGAGTGCCTTGTATGACATAGGCATTTGATGAATTTTGAATTGATATTAGTTATTAGCAAGAGTGAGAAGAGAGAAAACATCTTTGGCCAGGTGGCAAAATCAATAATAATGGGGAATTATTCATTCGATAAATGACTCAGTTGTGATTAAGAATCAGGAGGGAATAAGCAGATACCATGAGCACAATAAAAGAATAATGGATTCCAAGAGAGTGAAGTCATCATAATTAGGAAGCTAACTGGGGAAATATTTTTTATCACCTCTTCATCCACAGCCTAACAAAAAAGTGGGTTCAATCATTTTTAAATTTATGTTAAGAGTAGCAATGGAATAACACAAAGTCAAATATAAAATTTAGTTCATGAAACTTTCTGATGACAAGTTGTTACCTTTTGGGGGACAATTACGAGATTTAATATTATAAATAAAAAGGAGGTGATATAAGTCAGAAATATTAAAATTCCAGGGAAATCATAAGAATTGGCAAATCTGATTACTACCATACAGGATAGATTCATAGTTATGGCTTCTGATGAAAATTCAGAAGGGAAAATCGATATGACATAGAAGTCATCAAATTTCATTCATTGTTCCACAAATGCTTTCACAGATATTTTGATTAGGAATCCAGTGAGAAGTTGGAGAGCAGAGTTATTAAATGGAGAATTTGATGGTATCGTGAATACTATTATCTTCTTCAAAAAAAGAAATGCACATAAGCTGCTATGGTAAAGGGACTTGAAAATCCAGTCCACAGTATCTGGGCTCCAGATGACTTACCACATCAGCTACAGCCTTTAATCAAGTGATCAGCAGGAGACTAAAGTAGTATTATTCAACCTAAGAGAAAAAACAAACTTGTAATTTGAGACACCAAAATTTATGCTAACAAGGTGAAAGAAAGCTGAAATAAGGAAATCTGACAATATGAATATAAAATTCAAATTGAAGGGATTACTACTCATTAAATGTAAATATTTCTTGTAGGCCAGTTTTAGTATTGATGTTATGGATGCTGGAATAATGAAGATCCTCTAAGAATGATTGAAGTGATGAATGTACAAATATGTGATTGTACGAAATACTATTGATGGTACACTTTGGATAAATTTATGCTTTATTAATATGTATCAATAAAATTGATTTGCTAAAAAAGCATGACTCTGAAAATAAGTAAATTAATTAAGATTAATATTTAAATATTAATTGCATTAATATAGTGAAATTAGCAATATACTTGACTCAATAAAATAAACAAATATTCATTGTTTAAAATTGTATTTTGATTTGGATAAACTATCATTCTTTCTTGAATGAAATTGTAGATTGTATATACATGACAGTAACACAAATATAAGATCTAGTTAGCAAACATCCAAAACAGCAAGGGATTAGATGGTTCTTTATACACACATGCACACACAAACAACCTTGTGACCCTGTGAATGAGAAGTTTGACATAAGTGGACTTCACAATTGAATTATTTTGCTACTCTAGGTCTGATAGGTAGATGGAAAAGAGAAATCTGATGATCGATCATCCATGAATTTGTTCTGGTATTTTCCAACTCAACAAAGCAGTGAGGTCTGACTGTGTTCTTCCTCAAAATATACTTGTTCATGTAAGAGGGTACCTGCTCAACATTTTAGACATTGGCCATAACTTTCACATTATAGGTTTAACCACAGAACTGCAAACCCCAGAGTTCATCTGCTCCATCCCCTAGTCCCATGCGTAGTCCAACCCAAACCGCCCACCCTACTCCCCCTGACCAGTGCCACCAAACCAAACTATATCACTGCACCACTGTCACACCCATCCACTGCCCAAACACACCCTTCTACCTTGTCATAAATTTTGTCCTTATGGACATTGGCTCACGATCCTCTCCTCCCTTTCTGTCTCCTGTAAACCTAGCTCTGTGAGTCTGCTCAAATTGCTTAATTCATATCAGCGAGATCACATAATATTTGTCCTACATTGCCTGACTTACTTCACTCAACATAAGGTCCTAAAAATTCATCCATGTATCCCATGTATTAATACTGCATTCCTTCTTACAGTTGAGTAATATTCCACTGTATGTATATACTACAGTTTACTTATCCATTCATCTGTTGATGGTCATTTGGGTTGCTACCAACTTTTGGCAATAGTGAATAATGATGCTATGAACATTGGTGTGCATATATCTGTTCATGTCCCTGCTTTCAATTCTTCTGGGTATGCACCCAGCAGTGGGATTGTTGGATCATATGTCAGTTCCATAGACAGATTGCTGAGGAACCAACAAACTGTCCTCCACAATGGCTGCAACATTCTACATTCCCACCAGCAGTGGATAACACTTCCTTTTCTTCCCCAACTTCTCCAACACTTGATTATACCAAGCACAAACTAGCAATGCATCCAGAAAAAGCCCTTGTCCAAAAGTGGGAAATGGTAAATACAAATGAGTTTGTATGGCTAAGAGATTTCAGAGTGATTCTGGAGGTCATTCCAGAGGTTATGCTTATGCAGATCTCAGTAGGATCCCATTGACTGCCACAGTAAGCAGTGCCTCAAATAAGGATGTTCCTAATGGCTCTAGAGTTATTCAAAATCTATAAGCAGGCAGACAGCTCAGGAATTCAGCACCCTTGTCAGTGGGTTTTACTTTGGAATTTCTGCTCCCCACTGTAACAGAGTCAGACTCATTTATAGGTTCTCTACACATGGCTTTTCTGCCCCTTTTATTTGAACCCATAATTAGCATTAAACTTGATAAATATATGTCCCAGGGACTTAAATCTTTGGTCCATCCAAGTGCTTGTATTGATATATGTGAGTGTATGTCTTTAATATGCTCAGCTTGAGTTAGGCCCTATTATTCGTGATACTTAAAATTTTCTTCTCCAAAGAAATTTTCCCAGGATTTTAATTTGTAGTTTTCACCCATAATTTCAGTTTTTTCTACTCCTACTTCTTCCTCAGTAGGGTTTAGCAAGAAGTTCTATAAGTGTAACAGCCTTTTATTATCACAGGCCATGGAACACCATTCAGTGCTTTTATCCTGAATGCTTAATAAATGGATGATGGATTGGAATCTAGTAAGTTAACTAGATACACAGAATTTTAGACAGATGGATATAAGCCAGTTTCCTTTTTATTTATTTCTTACATATTTTCACCATGTTTATGATTAATTTCAACTTACTCAAATGTTTCTTCAAATATTTAAAATATCTTCAGAAATCTTTTGAAAGAATGAAATTAAATATATACACCTATAAAATAACCATTAGAACTCTAGGTCTCTTTAATCTGTGATATTTTCTTTTTGTAGCAATATACAGAAGCAAAATCATACTTTATCACTTAGAATATATTAATATATTAACTCGAGGTTTAAAAATTTCCCAAAGTCCCGTTAATTGTCTCTTTATCTTTGGTATCCCCATAGGACCCTCAAACTCTTACATATTATCTAACATCTTAACTTCAGAAAGCCTTGTTGCCCCTGTCAGCATCTCATAAAAGTGTACCATGGGATCTTTAGGCCTTCTGCTATCCCAGAGTGGCATTGTGTTGCTGTCAGTGTAAGGCGCAAAGGAAGAGTCAGACTAGTTGATGCATATGAAGCAGACGGCTGCAGCTCACTCAAGTAAAACAGCCCCGAGATCACTGTGACCCTCTCTTTTATTCAGCTTATAACAGTGCATAAATTCTCTCCCCCTAGCCTTGCTTTCCCACCGTGTTTCTCTTACTATAGCAAGAACACTGCCTTCTCTGGCAGTCTACCAAGGGGCATAAGTATAAACACTATTTCTAGCCCTAAATGCCTTAGTCTATCTAATATCTCAGCTTGGTGCATGAGAGTGCTACCTGTTTGTGAGTTCCCAGACAATCTTTCTTCGGAATTCAGAGGGAATTCAGACAATACCATCTGTGTGGTGAGTTCATTTTGCTCTGCCTCCTCCCACTGATATCTGCAGTATTCAGTGTCCTTGGAGACATTTACTAATGTGTCTCTGCCAGGAAGCACGCTTTTTGAATGCTTAACCCTTTATGCTCTGACTCTCAGCATCTTCTCCAACAGCATTGTGCTTAATTAGCTACCCTGCTCACTGCACCAATATTGTAAAGTCTGAGCTACTGTGCTAGATGCCCAAGGTAGCTTATTAGACAGTCAATGCCAAAATGAAATTAAACAGTATGATGTTCAATTGCTTTTTATGATAGAATAAGCAAGAGGAGAGTTGATGCTTCCCCTCTGTTGTATTTCTCAATGGATCAGTGCCAGAGATGAAGATTCAGATGGATCAGCACAGACATGGGATCATTTCACTGCTGAGCAAGTCCTGAACAAAAGACTTTTGCAGTTTTATGGTTGCAAGTTCTAGGAGTTGAAAAGTAAAAGTACCAAGTACTGAGCCTCAGTGGAAAGTTTCTTCAACAACTCCCCCACTCCCTGAAAAAAGGAGATGACCACTAGGAAATCCCAGTTCTGGGCTCCTGATGGAAATGGCTAGCCTAGGAATGCAGAAATGTTCAAGATGATGAATGGCCAGTGGGGTCTGGTTTCTTGACTGCAAGTCCCTTCAGAGACTGCAATGCACTGTCTGGGCATCACTTCTGGTGTGGGGATGTCAGTTTTCCACCTATGTTGTCTGTCATGTTAAGCCTTTTTGGTTGCCTATAATTAGTCCTTAGTCAGATGCTGAACTCCTCAGAAGGAAACATTAATCAGCTAGAATTCATATATTTCAGAAACCAAAGTCAAATATGCTACATTCATTTGACAGTGTCCTCAAGGATATAAATAAGTATTAATAGACATGTGATCACTTTGTTGAAAAAGTTTAACATTCAAAATAAAATCTATATTAGCATGATACACTAATAATATACTGTTATTGTGAAAGGAAGAATATATTATATTCCAAATCACATTTATAGTTAAACCCATGATTATTAAAATAGTCTTAAACACCCCAGAATCCTAGAGTTTTACCATGTTTCTCTCTTTTTTTTCATGACCTTTTCTTTCACTTTGCAAGTAACCACTCTTTCGCCTGGAAATACAGGCTTATCATATGTATTTGAATTTAACAATAAAGCGGACTTTGGGCCATTTTGAAAAATACCTGATGCCCATTCTGAGCTGGCTTTCTCTTTAGTGCCTATTTAAGACAGCATTCATTAATTCCAGATTTCACCACTTGTTCTTTAGCATGGAAATTTGAACAAAAATAGGAACATGGATTTAAGACCTAACATATTGATGAATGTTTAAATATCTTTTCAGTCTTCCACAGGAAGTGGTAACATCTTGTAGAGAGGCTGCTCCAATAGCCTGGGCATTGAAAGTGGATGCTGTGGAGCAAAGTCATAGCCAAAACACAAGGGGCATGTATCACAAGTTGAAAATAATCTTTGCTATTCTCATCATCAACACTTATGGTTTATTGGTTATTGCAACCCTGTCTTATTTGTATTATCCAATATCCATTGGTTTTCCCAAGCAGCTGTACCAGCTCATATACACACACCAGTAATGCATAAATATCTCCTTTGCTCCTCATACTCATGAACAGTAGGGACTTCCAGATTTAATTTTTACAATATAAGGAATTTGTGGCTATACTTCAATTTGACTATAGTTTTATATTTTCTAACAATGCTAATGGTACAGAACATAGTGTTGTGTGTAAATGAGATATTTGTGCTTTTCCTTTGAAATATCTTTTTTGGTTTTATGAGTGGCATTTATTTTCATTTACATTGTAGTTTGGATTTCTTTTCTCTTGTGTTTCTCTTGAGAAAAAAATTCATCATGGAATGTATTCAAACTCACAAACCTATTCCCATTTTGTGTATTTTTATATCTTTTTTGTCTCCTTTTCCTACTTCTCCTCTTCCTACTCCTCTGAAATTTCCACTTAAGGTATATGAATATATCTTTCAAGTATTATAATATATTTTTTTCATATTTTATTCTTTGATCTGCTTATAATTGGTTTGTGAGGTTCAGAAATATGAATGCAATTTCATTTTTCAAATATTTTTACCCAATTGTCTTAGAACCATTTACTAAAATATACAAAATATCCTCAAACAGTAAATCATGCACCTGTAATTTCTTGAATCTTCTGTATGAAACCTCTGTTCTCTTGCACTGATTCATTGTCTGCTTCTGCTCCCATGTCAAAATGTTTAATTGCTATTATTTTCTAGCAATATTTGATATGTATTCAGGGTAACGTACATACTTATCTTCCTTTGAAATAATTAAGATATGTGTGATTCATTTGAATGTTATGGCCTATTTATCAATTCTATCAAAACAATATGTTGGGAAATTTTCCTGGTGTCATTTTATAAATTAATATAATTTACAAGTCTGTAATATTGTTCCAATCAATACATTTTGTTAATCTCTGCATTAATTTACTTATTTAATATCTCTCAAAGAAATTTCTATTTTCCATATATTCTTGTATAACTCTATTTATATCTACTCTATTAGTATGTATTTTATGTAATTATCAAGTGTTTCATTTAAAATATATTTTCAATTTTGTTACTATTTTATAAGAATTTAATATTTATTTATTTACATTTGCATCCCATTGCCTTCTCAAACCATATTCAAACATTATTCTTGTAATGTATGTGTATTATATATATTTCTTATATATTACATAAAATCTGCTCCTAATGCACAAGCTGTTTCTTTTTATCTAATTCTAATATATTTTATTTTCTTTGTCTTTCTTCAAAATGCTACCTAATAAAGTTTCTTAATCTTGTATATTTCCAGTTTTATTATATTTGAACTAGGTGATTATCCTTTCAAATTAAGAATTGTTATTTTATATCTTTGATGAGTTTTCATAATCATTCTACTGGAACAGAATTCTCTTCTGGAAACAAGGCATGATCATTTAATATTTAACTGTTAACCTCTTGTTTTCATCAGTTAGGGTATTTAATTTTCTAATGCTATACCGCTCATATTTCTGACATAAATATAACTTGGTCATGATATATTACATTTTATTTATCATTCTGATATTTTTATAAAATTTTAACATACGTCTTCAATTGTTTTTATAATACCTAATTGTAGAACACATCCTCTAGTATTCTATGAAATTCCAATTTTTCCACAAAACTTCCCCCCAAAGCTTCCTAGCCTCTTTTTCTATTTTGAAATATGACATAACATGCCTTATGTACTTGTATCAGGCTAACTCTTGCCTTCAGCTTTCATTTAAAATGAATCTTTCTGTGGATGGATGGTGATGCCCACTCAGCTTCCAATTGAGAGGGGGCTTATATCCCATGGGGAAGATGGATGGGACTCTCTTGTTTGTAGTTATAGATGCTCTGTGTTTATTGGAATGGGTGTTTTCCATCACCATCACCTTGTTAACTGTCCTGGGTGAGTCTGATGAACTGGAGAGTAGATGCTGCAAGTCAGCTGTTATTCAGGGCTCAATTGACATATGAACAGGCTGAAGATTTAAGTATCTGGTACATATATTTAATGAGAAAAGCGCTAATAATAGGTTCAAATAAAAGGGACAGAAAAGCCATGTATAGGGAAATTTTAAATAGATCTAATCCTGTTACATTGGGGAACATATAATAAGGTCCACTGAAAGGGTTACAAATTCTTGAGATTGTCTGCCCAACCTGTAATGTCTAGATGTCTCTAGAGCCCTCAGGAACACCCCTGCTTGAAGCATTGTTTACTACACATTCGTCTTTAAGTGCTCTAAATTTTTATTTTTATTTATTTTATTGTTGCAGCCACGGTGGAAGAAAGTTTGACAGTTCTGCAAAAATCTAAGTAAGGAACTAAAATTTAACTTGACAATCCCACTACAAGATATATAACCCAAAGTATTGAAAGCAGGGTTTCAAGCAGGTATTTGTACACAAATGTCCATAGCGACTTTTTCCAAAGTGCCAAAAAATGGAATCAATCCAAGTGCCCATCAACTAATGAATGGCTAAACAATGGAATATACAGACAATGGGACATACAAACAATGGAATTTTATTCATCATTAAAAAGGAATGAGTTTATGATTCATGTAACAACATGGATGATACTTGAAATCATGCTGAGTGAAATCCAATCTCACTGATATGAAATAACTAGAATAAACAAATTCAAAGACTTGGAATCTAGAATACAGGGCTGGGTAGGGAGTAAGGAAGACAGAGCTAAAGATAAAATTGTACAGAATTCCTACTTGGGTTGATTTAAAGTTTAGGTGATGGATGTAATAAATTGTTGTAATGGTAACACAAACTTGTTAGTGTAATTAACAGCATAGAATTATATATGTGAATGTAGCTAAAAGAGGAAATTTTAGGTTGTATCTATATTAGTTGAATAAAAATTTAAGGATAAAACATGGAACTGTACAACACAGTGAACCATATTTTAAATGATGAATGATTTTTTTTTCATGAATTTTAACAACTGTGCCACACTAATGTAAAGTGTTAATAACAGGGTGGTATATTAGAACTCATTATTTTTTATTTTATGCATGATATTTCTGTAAATGTATAACTTCCCTAACAAAAAAATATTTAAAAAACAATAAAAAAGAGAAAAAAGTGCAAAAATAAAACTCTTCATGTGATTTTTCATTCCTATAATTCCATAGGCCATTACAAAAACTACTGGCAGGCTACATATTGGGAAAGTTGCCTTACACATACACACTTGGTGCTCAGCTAATGCATTGCATTTTCTAAAAGGAGGCAACATCAAGGTCCTAGACCCCTTTGGTTGCTCATGCTCTTGTTCATTTCAATACTCCTAGGCATGGAGCCTCCATTTAGAGGCCTCTCGATCAGGGACTCAAAACCAAGGCCTTCCTCACGTGCCTTATTTGAGAACTTCTTTGCAGAAGGAGATGGAGTATGGCATGAGGGCCTTGAGAATACTTTCTCCACTCTAAGTACTAAGGAGTTTTGTATACAGAGACACACCATCCTGCCCCATCCTCTGGAACCATAAAACTATAGGATCCTTTTGTTTGGGGGTCCTCAGAAGTGAGATGATCCTATGCCTGGGCTGATCCATCCAACCCTTATTAGATGGCAGCATTCTATGAGGAAATGGATGATGAGTGATTCAAAGCCTTTTCTGGTTGTAAGTTCCTACATATATTATCACAATAGGCATTCAAAAGCTTTACTGTTTACTTCCATTTTTGTTGTGACCATATTAATTAGCTACCTCCATTCCTGTCATCTCAGATCAGCTCTCTCAGCTCAGTTCCTGACATCCTCAAATATGCAAATATCCTTCCATTAAAAGAATCACTCATGATGTGTATCCTTTTAATTCACCTCTTCAGTGTATAACCATTGTTTTTCACTTGGTATTTACTGCTTTTAAAATCATAATATTATCCAACAAATTAGTACTCTCCACTATTTATTTAATATGGCACATTCTGCCCCAAAGTATCTCCCTACATTATCTACAATTTTTGAGGGATGCCAGTTTTAAAATTTGCATCTTAAACTCAACAATTTCCATGTGTTTTTCTTGAAGCATTCTAAGTAATAAAGATTTGTTTTAACTGTAACAGTCATTTTCCCCAAATAATTTATTTTAATATTGAGTGAAGAAATTAACAAAAGAATAGTTCAACAAAACAAAGAGCACAGCTACATACCTGCTTATGTACTAGCACTTAAAATGTGTCAAATGTGCTGAATGGGTAATACAGTAACAATAAGTACTTCTTATCAAATGGTGCTTGTGTAGTTATACAATTATTTTGGATAAAATGAAATTTCATGCCTACCTCTCACCATATATAATGACATAGATTAAATGACAGAATATGAAAGTCAACACTATGATTATTTTAGAGCCAAATTATTTTACAGCCTTTACCTAAACATCAAATAGAAAACAATTTTTCATAATGTTAATCAAGTTCTTAAATCCACACTTTTCCCTTCCCTTGTATTTTATTTGACCTAAGATTGCTACATGGTCAATCTTTATATCTATGGGTACTGGAATGTAATCCTCTTATAGGGATGAGTACTAAAATGGGAAGAATAATACAAACTACATAAAAAATATCATATTAAAATGGAAGATTTGCATAGCCAACTCACAATGGACATGCTTTTTAGAAAGAGGTACATTTTTGTTATTTTGGCCACTGAGACTAGAATTCATGGAATGGAGGTATGGAGTTGTATGCTCCCCAGAAAAAAACGTGTTCTTAAAGATTATCCATTCTTGTGTAGACCCATTGTAAGTAGGGATTTTGATGAGATTTCTTCAGTTAAGGTGTTGTCCTCCTTAATCAGGATGGGTCTTATACCTCTTATTGCAGTCTTTTATAAGTGGAATGGAATTCAAACAGACAGAAAGCCAAAGAAGGAGTAGTTAGAAGCTGAGCATCAATGGAACCCAGGAGAGAACAGAAAGACCAGGAGAAACTTCCATTTGCCTTGCCATGTGACAGAGGAACCCAGGACCAAGGATCACTAGCAGCCAGCCCCAAAACACCAGTCTTTGGGAAGAAATCATAACCTTGATGATACCTTGATTTGGACTTTCTCTTAGTCTCAAATCTGTGGCTTTTCATTGTTTAAGCCACTCCTTTGCACAGTATTTGCTTTAGCAGCCTAGGAAACAAAAACAATGTGTTAGTCACTTAAATCCAGAAACATTCTTACCTCTAAGGAAAAAGGAAATACTTTTACTACTAAAATTATTAGTTAATCCTTTAAAATTAACTCATTTTAATTTAATTAACTCATCTAATCTGTTTTCCAAGAGATAGGGTTTTATTTTCTCTTCTATATTAGATGAATGTGCATTTCCCTATGATTTTGGAACAAGTTTATGTTTATTGCTGCTCAATATTTGAGAAGCAGCCCCTGAGATCTGTTTCCATACTGAAAAATTAGGACCCAACCATGTGCAATAAGTGAGTGTAAGTTCAGAGCTGACTTGTGAGCTCGGTTTAAACAATCAACTTATTTGCTAGTTGGTGTTGTGCTTCTTGCTCTTACGTATTTAAACAACTAACTGCTTATATCTCACTTAAATACTACATACTGAACCATAATGAGATGGATTTGTCAGCTGAATATCAATTAATATAAGTTCTTAAATATCAATAATTTTTAGATATGATTCTGTTTTTTTAAGATTTATTTTATTTATTTATTCCACTCCCTTGTTTTTTTGTGCTTACTCTCTTGCTCTGTGTCCATTCACTGTGTGCTCTCTGTGTCTACTTTTCTTCTCTTTAAGAGGTACCAGGAATAGATCCTGGTACCTCCGATATGGGAGAGAGGCACTCAATCGCTGGTGCCACCTTAGCTCCCTTGTTTATTGTGTCTCTTGTTGTCTCTCCTCTTTGTTTCTTTTTGTTGCACCAGCTCGCCATGTGGGGTAAGCTCACTTTCATCAGGAGGCCCTGGGCAACAAACCTGGGACCTCCCATATGGTACACAGGAGCCCGATTGCTTGAGCCACATCCACTTCCCTAGATAGGATTCAAAAGTTAAAAATGCAAACTTCAATTACTTTAATGCTGAGAAAAAAAATGGTTAATAAGTTCTTAGGCTACTAGAATGCTGACTCAACCTTAAGGAATTAGAAAAACAAAACTCATTCAAACTTGAGAAGATAGATTTTATATCTTATTGGTGGGAAAAGATAATCATATAGAATAATCAAGATCTGGTGCTCTGAAGGCAAGTACAATATACATATATTGCTACATCTCACAAAATTCTGTAACTATTGAATCTTTAATTTTCCTCATGTATAAAGCTTGAGTGAAACAAGTATGGCATAAATCTTTTCATACAACGCTCAGGGAAAGACCAAAATCTTACAAATTATATTCTGTGTTAAAGGGTAAGTTTTTTATAGACCACACATGAGAGATGTTATTAATGTAGGAATGTGTGGGGTGAGGAGAGGTTGGGCATATGGGAATTCTCTATATTTTTTATGTAATGTTATTTAATTTAAAGCTTCTTTAAAAATAAAAAAACAAGCATATCAAAAAGAAAAAGAAAAAAATGCATCAAATATAAATTAAATAATTTTGTTTTTATTTTTTATATAAGGAAAACCTGCTGGGGAACTCAAAATATCTGTTGGACATTGTGCTTAGAGCATTCTTAATCCCTCTGATCCACAGCTTACAAATCAGGGAAATTTTAAGTGGGGAAGGCATTATGTAGCGCATGCCTTTGAGAAGATATTTAAAAGATGCTTCATCTGCACTGAGACCTAAGACAGCAATCAATCCAGAGATTGTCAATATAATTAGAATTCCCCAATGTGGGGAGCAGGTGGATAAGGCTTTATTATGGACTTCCACAGAATGCATACTAAGCCTCATTGAAATATATTAATATATGATATAAACAATAAAGTAGAATATCTAATGTCCATGCATGAACTTAATTCTAGTACTACAAACTCAGAAAACCAAACATCTGTAAATTAGATCCTCAATATTTGAGGTATATCACAGAAATACTGATGGATCATATTGGGCTCTGAGAAGGGATGCATGAACATGGTGCCTGTGTGGATGGCAGATGAGACCAACCCACATGCCCATGAAACACCTGCTGGCTGTGTGCACAAATGCAGGGTCATGGTGAGCCCATAATGCAGAGGGTGGCAAATGGCAACACAGCAATCATAGGACATCACCACAAGGAAGAACAACTCTGTGGTTCAAAGAAAATAGCCATGAAACTTTGCAGCACATGCTATGAGAGAAATCATTTCACTCCTTATTACTTGAGGAACAATATCTGAAATTCAGCATATGCCTATGAGGGATAAATTGCCTTTAAAGAAATGCATTGGAAAATGTAGTCTTGGTTTGTCATAATGAGAGAAACAATTAGAAGATTCACAGTCTGGGCTTTCAGATAAATCACTAAGAAACTCAGACTTTGCAAAACTTGAATCTCCCAGGAGCTTGAGCTATTTATGAGGAGGAATTCTGTGAAGATGGTGAAGTTGTTCATGTCTGCTTATATGATACAGTCTCCCTGGGAGTCAAAGTATAAGTTTATAAGATGATGCTAAAAAACAAATTGGAAACAATCCACAATGTTGGTAAATAATATGCAAACATAGACATCTATATAAACTTGTAACCTGGAAACCATGATACAGGAAACCAACAAATGACTGCTTTGTAAAATCAATGAATACACATATTCCTTTTTTTTTTGTTTATACCCCATCTTTGCTCAGATATATTAACATTAAAATTCATAGCGTAAAGAATCTATGAAATGAGAAGATTTACTATGAGATCGAGGTCCAACAACCTTTCTATCATTGAACCATATTTACTTTATTTTTGAAAAAGATATTTTAAAACTGATTGAACAAATCCAGTGATTGTTTACTTTATCTTCAATATCAAATGGTCAACAACACATGATCTGTAAGAATTTTTCCATATTTGCTAGTGGTTTTGAACACTGCACAGCTGTGACTGATTCTTTTCATGTACCAGGAAACAAGGATGATTTCTGATATATCCCATTCTATGGTGGTATGACCTAAAAATTGTTTCTGTAGCACAATGCATGAATAGTTCTGAGCATCTTAAGAGAATGATTTTATTCCAAATGAGAGCACAAAACTATTCTTTATCATTCCATAATTTTAGTTGTTTTATAAGACACCCAAGTTCTTTCTTTTCTTCTTTGTAACATAACTTTTAAATGGATATTTGATTAAAAACTAATCAATTTACATTTCTTCATGGCAATGTGAATCTAGAGCTGCCTTGTTATTACTGTACTTTACTTTCTAACCTGAAACAGTTTCTAAATAAAACCATTCTATCTGAAATTACTCCTTCACAAAGCATCAATTCACCTTCAGGTATGAATTCCAATGTTTAACGAGGGGATAACATTCTGCCCAGATCTCTATCCTGTATTCTTTTAGAGATTTTTGAAATCCCCTCTACAGTAAAATAATACACTAACTTCAACTTATTTAATTTTGCTTTTATTGTAGCATTTCAGAACATAAAGCTATCTTATTCCAATACTGAGTCTTTCAAAAGCTAAAAATAGTTACTTTTAAGTTAAATTTCAATATTAATTTTCATGTTTTGAAAACCTAGAATTGAAAAATTATAACTATAAAAATAGAATTTGTATTTTATTCATATTTTATTTTTATAGAATCCCTTTTACTTTACAATAATATTTCACATTTTTCAAGAACAGCTTAATCAATATTAATAACCATAAAGTTGATTTGTTTGCATTGGTTATATCCCTGTAATTTCTAGTATTTACAAATTAATTGTTTTTCTCTAATGTCTTTTCAATTATGTGTGGTCTCTTCTAATATCCATAATTTTCAAAGTAGAGAAATAACTTCACCAGATAATTTTATTAACTACCAAAATTTAACGAATGGTTATGATGATAATAATGACCTATGGTATATGTTACCGAATTGAACTAGATTTATAACTATTTTATTATATTTGCTTTGTCAAAATCTTATATTAACACTTGATCATTAGAAGTCTACTTCCTGTCTTCCTTCTCTTCAGATTACACCTTTCTCCTCAGTCCAAAGAAATTTTCATTTCACTTTGTTAAATTTATCATACAGCTTCTTCTTCAAAGAAGAAGATGGCTAAAAGAATAGCCTTGTCATTTAGGGTTCAGAGGTTTTTTTTCCCCCATATTTATTATTACCTCAGGAATATTCTGAAGGTATTTACTTCATCATTTTTAAATGTGGACAAGAATATACTGAGTGGGATTGCCAATTCCTTGCATATTGTTAAACAGATATCTGATGATAAATTTAAAATGATCAATAGAGACCATAGATGGTTCATTATATATAGTTAATAAGTATGAGAAATTGTTCATCTTAAAATCTGCAGAGATGATCTATATATGTCCATTGATATTTAATTACCATTATTTTTATTTATGGTGTTAAATTTCCATGAAATGATATCATAACTCTATTCTACCTACACATTTCTTAGCTATCCTTTAAAATCTAATTCTGAAAACATCCCATTCTTGTTGCCTACACTAGTCAAATCTCAAGGGCATTTTTTCTCATTATATTTCCAATCTTTTGAGCCCAGACTGTATATTCACAAACAGACCTTCAGTTACCATTTAAAATTGTATCTACTAGATACATTTTTATACACTAGAATCAGAAACATCCAGGGTATTCAGTGATGACAAATTTATTATACTGGCAGAATAAACTAATTATGATAATGATCTTGAGGCACATCATAGCTGTTTCAGGGACTTATTCCTTAATAATATAAAAGAAATAAATCTAATTAATTATGCAATTATATCTGAAAATGAGTTAACAAAGTTTATTTTCCCTAATATAATTATATCTTTTGAAATATTTAAAGTGATTAACAAAGTCCAAAATCCTGCCTCCTCCAGGGAATATAATTTCTCAGGTAGATACATATTTAGGAACCATTTATCTTTTGGATTCTTTGGAAACATGATTTTTAATTAGGAAGACACATATGGTTGCTATCTCTCATAAGCCCTGGTTAACTGGTGATTTCAAATTCAAGAGAACCAGCTTTCCTTCAACTTACACTTGGAAGGATTATTTGCTTATACTCTTGAGATTAATTAAATTTGTTGTGGTATTTCCTTGAAATGAAATTAGCAATTTTGGGGGACTGTACTTAATAAAGGAAAGTATTCGATAATATTTCCCAATTCAAAGAAGTTTCAATACATTTTCACTTTTATGTCAGATTATAAACGTAATTTATTTGTATACAGTAAATCTGTAAATTTATGTTACACCTAATAAAATACATTTTCTCAAGATTTTGGACTAAAATTCTGGCATGAAGGAAAATCATATGCATATTAAAATTAACTGAAAATTTAAAAACCAGTCATTGACTAGTAGATATTAAGTTTTATAAAGTAACACACATGATATGATTTAAAAATTAAAACAAGAAAAAAAAACAGAACTTGTGGCATGGAGTTGGAGCTTAAAAACATTATTTGAGCAGATCCTCACAAACAGGATGTTAGCAATAAAGTTAGGTACCCTACAGACTGTCAATTATTACCCTTAAGAAGAAATTCTTAGGAAACTAACAAAACTAGCCAATATATCATTATTGTTATGATCTTTGTTACTTACTACCAATCTGGAGAGAAGCATAATGTGGAAGAGGCTAAGAAACTCTGAGGAAAATCTGGAAAATGAAGGCTTAAAAAGAGAAGTCTTTATGTACCCTTGTAGAATATCAACACAATTATAAAAGTTAAGAGGGACGTTAGGACAGTAGAGACAAGAAGTCAAATCTATGGAACCAGAAACACACCTTGACAAAATATAAGACAATAGGTGTAATCAGAGCTGGGAAACATGCACAAAGTTTTCGCAGAGTTACAGCAGTTCTTTACCTTCATTATCACTCTATGTTCTCACTCTCTCTCTGTGTATATTTGGACAGAAAGCTATGCTATTAAAGTTACCTCAGCTTGATAGAGCCTGCAATTTGTCCTTTATATGAACAGATAATTCATTCTGTATCAAAATACATAGAAGAACTGGAAAGATTTGCCAACTAGAAATGTGTAAGTGGAAAAGTGTTAGCATGGCACTAATATAGCAAATGCATTTTTTATTTCTATGGAAAACACTCAAAATAAAATAACTGCAAAAATATATATACAAAAGTAATTTATGTGAGGTTAGTTACTATTGAAGAACATAAAATTAAAAAAACAATATATAAAAGCCATTTATTCTCAATTTTGGGGTTTTAGGGACTCTTTACATAAAAATTATTGAAGAGCCTAAAGAAATTATATTTATATTGATAATTATATTTATTAAATGACCAAATTAGAAAATCAAACTGATACATGTATTGATATAATTCAAATTATTAAGAATTAATAAACCTTGCCAGATTAATACACCACATTTTATGGCAGTGTCTTATTTTGCAAAACAAAATAAAACTTTTAAAAAAGAGACATTGTTTGACATTTTTAAAAATTCTTTTTGTTTTCTAGATCAGGAGGACCCAGGTACAATTTTACATTGCCTTTTTCATTCATTACTTAGAAATGGTTTTGCTTGAAGAATATGAAGAAAAATGGCCTCACATAGACATATGTTTACAAATGGAAAGTTGTTTATCAATAGCACTTTCAGATAACCATCATTATTCTTCTGTGATTCTACACCAAACTGCAAGTGGTGATTTTTTAAAAGAAGACTTGGAACCTGTAATCTCCAGTCATATGAATGAAATTTTCATATTCTGTTTGACAAATTCATTCATCTAATCATGCATTTACTCATGGATGATTTAATAACATCATGAAGTTTTACATATTGGTTTACAGAGTGATGCACATCTTCTAAATATGATTTATATCATGATATAATACCAAAAAATTACAATTATTATCATCAACATTCCTATCAAAAGGAACTTTAACTTTTAGGAAACTTTCATGCTCATGTGGAGTACAAAGTACACTGTAATTCTAAATTCACTTAAAACTCAACTTTACCACTAGCAATTAATTTGGTTTGCTATATTCTTTTTCTAGAGAATTTCTGCCAAACACCAAAGTATGTGTGGCTGTAGTCTGTTTTTTTTTGGTAATTACTGTTAGTGAAATGCACTGCTTAATTGCCCCAAGAAACTCATGTGGCTACTCAAGCTGCTGAGATAACTGTTGATTTTATTATCTTCTTATTGCTGAGTTGTTAGAATAAACAAATTGTTATAACCAGATGCATCACTTGATCTTCACTTATTATAGCTAAATACTCCTTCAACTATCTGTGTATCCTCTTTGATTCAATTGTAACTGGCTTCAATTTTAATTGTTTAATCAGGTTTCAGTTGCTCCCCACTCCCATGACTATGCCAAGTGCCTCTTCCTCTCTACTCAAGTGATTCTATAAATAACCAATCATTATAAGCTAATATACAACTCTCAATTTGAATGTGTACACAACCAATCATAGTAGTCAACCTACAATAAACAATTTAAATGTATATTAACCAATCACTATGCACCTTCTTAGATAATGTCTTCAACCCCACCTCCCTTTGATTAATCCCATTAAAACCTTAAGGCCTTCAAACTAAAGAGACACAGATGTAAGCCTGGCTCCTGGCTCTTGCCAGTCAACATTGCAATAAACTTTTTCTTATCAAATTGGACAAATGAGAACATTTGTTCAGTAACAATATTTCAGTTATGTTATTGGACATTTATTTCCCTCTCCTTTATTCATAATAAAACTAGGTACGAATTAATCAATTTGGTTGAAGATTTCAATGAAAACATTTTGAGTTTGCCACTTTTTCCTTACTTTCTCTTTTTTAAACATCAAAGATTTCTACTCTTTTATTTATTTTTCTGTATTATTTTATTTCTTGTAATTAATGGAGGTTCACTTTTTGTTCTTCTTTTCCTGGATTTATGAGCAGGTATAATTGGCCATTATTTTACCCATTTCTCCTTTTTCAGTAGGACCACTAACAGATATTAATATATCTTTATTTCTATTTCACATATTTTGATATGTTTTATTTTTACTATCATTCAATTCAAAATATTTTTTTATTAAATTTTGCCTCTATTTTTTATTTATAGATTGGATAAATGTATGTTGCTAAATTTGCGAAGCTTTTTTTGGTTGACATCCAATTTAATTCCATTTTGACTTGAGAATATATTCAGTAAAATTAAGTCTGATGAATTCATGGAGACATGGTTAATGGTTCAGTCTGTGTTCCATGTTGGTATATACTCAAGGGAAAGGATAATGAAAACCTTAAGGACCTGCTGCTATGTAATTCCAGAATTTCTAAATTTAAAAAGTCTGGCAATACCAAATAATGGTGACTTTATTACTCAATATAAACTCTTTTGCATTTTGGTGGTTTTTGAAAGTTACAATAATTCACAAAAATTTGAGCACTTTCTAATGAAAATAATATGAAGTATCAAGTAAAGTCTTCATTATGTACTCAGAAGAATGCATAGATCAAAGAAATATTTGTAAAAGATTGTTCTTAGTAGATTTATTCATAGAAGCTTAAAAGTCATAATGGTGCAGGCGTTCTTCAAAGAAAAATTGATTAATAATTTGTGATATGCTTATGCAATAGAATAATATACAGTTTTTTAAAGTAATGGAATACTGATAAACACATCATTATGGATGCATTTTAAATATTATTTTGAGTTTTAAAATAAAGAGTTTTATGCAAAAGAGAGATTATAGTCTAAAGCAATTTATGTAAAGTTCTGGGGCAGGAAAAATTAACCAAGGATAACATGTACTAATCTCCTGACAAGTTTGGCATTTTCCTTTCCACTGATCACATCTTGAATTTTGACTTTTTGTTCTCAAATTTTAATTGGGACTTTTCAGACCGTACTTGGAGAAGCATAAATGATTTATTCTTATACATTACAAAATTAGAAATGCTAAAAATAGTTAGGTGTATTTGATATGTTGTGAGTTGCATGGGAAGAATTTTCAAATTCAAAGGCATTTCCTGACATTCTGTTGGTTTTATTTTTGAGGGTTTAAAGTAATTAATATGAATGTTTCAGGAAATATATGAAGTTCCTGGGGATTTGTCAATATCTTTTTCTATATAAGTCCTGAAACTGACGTGCAAGATATTAGATAATAGTATAGTGTAATTAGTTATAATTTCATTTATTCTTAAAAAGGAATGCTACATGCCAAAAACAACTGAATTTCTATACGTGTTACATTGTTTCACTCTGACTTTTCCCTGTAAATGCTTGCAATCAGCAAAAGAAATAGCTAATAGTCAATAACTGCTCCTGAATTTGAAAAAGTCAAATGGCTTTAGAAGGGTTATTAAATAAATTTTGGGAGTGGACTTTTGGAATTGTTCTGTGGCAGCTTGGTCATCCCAGTGTTCCTAAAATAATATACATAAGAGCACTCCATAATATTACCCATCATGGAATATTAAAAAAAGAAAGAGTCGTGGCAAAATTCTGATGGGGAAAATTTGATGTAATTAAAAAAAAATCTATAATTAATGTCATATGTGCCAGGCTAATAATCCAGGGAAAACCATTAAGGTTTTTAATCAAATAAAACCTCACTTTCACCCCCTCACTGGGTTCAATTTGTCTCCGCCAAACAGACCTAAGATCACTAATTGCCTACTCATCCATTGTCCGTGCGCGATTTACCTTTTGAACATTTGCAGGTCTTTATTAGTTTGTGATGATTGGATTCCATATACAATGACACAGAACTTAAAATAGAGTCTGGTTATGTTATTTCTTTAGGCCTAACAAGGAAAATCACTAAAAGTGGATGTTGGTGTTTGTCTAATTTCAAGAATTCTACTGGTACATGGAATGCCTATATTATTCCGTAGTACAATTCAAATTAAGCTAATATGATTATATTCAAAATTCAAGTAATGGGGAGCAGGTGTAGCTTAAGTGATTGAGCACCTACTTCCCATGCATGAGGTGCTGGGTTCAGTCCCTGGTACCTCCTAAAAATGAAAAATTCAAGTAATATATGGAATGTAAACTCAACATAAATAATTGGAAATAATATACACGGATCATTCTATCAGTTACGTAGAAATGTCTTTGTTCTGTTCAGGCTAACTCATTCTTTTGGAAAATGTCAACTTGCTGATGCTAATATGACATGCTCAAAAGGCAAAAAAACTCAAATAGAAACATTCATCGTAGCTTTATAGTTACACTGTGAGCCTAACTTTAGAACATACAGGACTATTTATTTCCTGTGTTGAAAAATACATAAATCTTTTCCTCATGGTTGGTCAGGAAAAGGTGGAACACATTACCTTGTTCCATGTATACAAAAATCGTCTACCCTAAATACTGATAAAATAATTAACTTATGATCATTTTTCCATACAGCTTCAAACCCCTATAAAAAGAAGAACACAACCAACCTGTAAAACTGTTTCACAACACTCAATACTTCAGACTGAAGTTGACAACTTAGCATCACTGGTTTTACAAAATGAGAAGTAACAAATTTCTCAACTGCTCATCAAAGGACACTAGTGCTGTGACACAAGAAAAATGTTGTTTTTATAATAATAAATCTGGTCCAGTGATTACCAACTTAAATATTTCAAAGGACCAAGTTTAGGTGTTTCATGATATTAGACAGACTCAAATGTTTCAATAGACAGGCATGTTTCTTGAATTAGACTATATATCTAATGACATAAGGGAACAAATAGCCCACTTTGGACTGAAATTCTGGCCATAATTTTCAGTCTATACATATATTTTTCATTTTCAGTTGTACAAATTGTGTTTCAAGATACTATTCAAATTCCTTGGCACCCTCAATAGAGATGGTTTGCTCTCAAGATAAGAAAACAAAAGGAAAAAGAAATAAAAATGGGGTGTCCCGGGTGAGGATACCTATTAGACTTTATTGTAATCAAGAATAGGAATGAAACCCAAAAACAAAAAATGAAAACAAAGAAGAAAACTTCTTTGGAGATCAGGTCTACTGCTACCACCTAAAAGGAAAAGGGACCACTGATAGTGAATGAAATGTTTGGTAAAGTTCCCAATGAGATAATTGGAAAAATGATCAAAATGGGAACTTTCCATTAAAATAAAATTGGCACCTGCATTAGGAATTGCCATAATGAGTCCGCTTTCTGAAAAATGGCAGAGGTTTTTTTTTTAAATTTTTCCTTGGCCAGGGATGAATATAGATGAATACAGATGAATGCAGACCAGTAAGCAGAACATTCCTGAGAAATTGCAATTTGAGCAACATTGAATGAAATGATGGTTGTAGTCCATCCTTCCTTCCTTCCTTCCTTCCTTCCTTCCTTCCTTCCTTCCTTCCTTCCTTCCTTCCTTCCTTACCTCCTTTCTTTCTAAAGTGCATTTATTTGCCTATATGTGTACTCATGTGAGTGTGTTTTCATGTTTATATTTGTGAATCCATTTTATTTTTCCTAACTTGCTTGAAGTACTATCCCAATGATTAAGAGTAGTTTATTGGACAGAACAACTGAAAATAGGCTCAAGTAATGAAACTCAGAAAACAAATATGGGTAAGGCAGTGAAATATTTGTTATATAATGTAGACTGAAATGAAACTAAATAGGGATAGTGAATAGGGGAAATTCCTTTAAAGGACACTAGACACAATCTTAAAGAACTTGTAAAAACAAATTATACTAAGGGTGAATTTAGAATGGTTATTTATGAACTATTCTCATTTGACATTTTTAATGCTTGCAGGTGCTTTATCCATTCTTTTCTCCAAGGAAATTTTGCCAATTAAGTGGTTTAATATATCATGAGGTTCCAGATGTATATTACTTCTAAATATGATAACATTAGAGGAAACCAAAAATAGCAACGGAATCATATATTCTACATCAGAATAAACTGTTTAGGGAGAGCAGATTTATAAAATATGCATATAAAATGAACAAATTTACACACAACAATGGAAAAGAATATTCTTAATGGAAATGAAGAGGCTATTTTAAAATATTCAACACATTTAAAGTGATGCATCTAGCTTTTATATGTATAAAAGAATAACATGGTACAAATATAAAGGAAAATGACAGAATCAGGAATGTCTCAGGGATTACAAATGTGAAGAGTGACATAAATTAAATGCAGGAGAGGAAATCATAGAACATTAGACATTAAGTATATGAGGTATATTCAACTATTGATATAGGTTACCTGGAGATAGAAAGGGAGTAGAGAATGGTGAGCTAATTTTCAATCTGGGCAGAATCTATGATAAGGTGGATGAGGAAAGTTTGGCAGTGAAGAGGCTTGAAATTGATACCATGATGTGGGTGGGGCTGATGATAATGGTGTGGGAGGATGAAAGGTGTGGGGGTTTAGGTTGGGCTAACCATAGATCTGGGAGAAGTGCTGGAGAAAAGAACAAGTGAACTCTGGAGAGGAAAAGGAATATGGTTAAGAATACAATTGTGGGAATGTTCCTTTTTAAAATATGGCATAATAGGGTCATTGGAGCAGGATGTTGTTGGGAGATGTGTGAGGAAGGGTGAAACTAGAGCATGCCTATATGAAATATGAGATTATTCATGTGGTCAGAAGGTGCTCTCTCAGTGAGCGGAGACCCACAGAATAAACAACAAATTTAACACCCATCCTGGGAAGTTCTATTACCTTTTCTAACAGAGTAGCAAGAATATGTAGAGTACAGAAGTACCTAATAAAAGAAAACAGACCAATACAATAGGCTCTTAATATCAATGCTTGCACTTTTGAACCTTAATCTTCTAACGTTAAAACTTAACTGAATAATATCTATTGCCTAAAAGTTACCACCTCAAAACCTGCTTGTTACTCAAATGTGGCCTCTCTCTAAACCAAACTCAGCAAATAAATGTACTATCTTCCCCACAGGATGAGACATGACTCTCAGGGATTATCTTCCCTGGCACTGAAGGAATAATACCAAGCTGCAATCAGCAATAAATTTGGAAAAGGACCTGGACCAAAGGGGAGAACATTAAATACAAAAGTTTTTACAGCTAAGAGATTTCAAAGTGAGTCAGGAGGTCATTCCAGAGGATACACTTATATACTTCTCTGGCAGATCTCACTAACTGCCATAGTAAACAAAGCCGCAGGCAGAGGTGATCCTGAGAGCTCTAGAAATATCTGGAAACTGTAGGCAAGGCACACAACTCTATGAAATCAGCACTCCATTGATAGGCCTTATCTTGGAACATAAGTTTACCTATTTCATCGATGTAACAGAGTTAGATACATTTATAACTTTCCTACACATGATTCTTCTACCCTTTTTATTTCAACCTAAATTAGCACTATACCTATTAAATATATGTCCCAGAGACTTAAATCTCTGGAATATTCATATGCTAGTTGACCCTTGAATCTCAGCAGAGTTGCAGCCAACACTTACTCTCCAGTGCATCAGACTTGCCGAGGACAACTAACAAAATGATGATGATGGATAACCCCCATCCCAAAAATAAATGCAAGAAAAACAGTTCCTTCCATCTGCTCCATAAGATCTTAGTCCCCTCTCAGTCTGAAGCAGAGCAGGCATCAACATCCCCAAATCCTCAAGATTGAAGAATGAACAAACATGATGGGAATGCTACCATAGACCAAAGTAGACTTAATATTGTAGTATCAGAAGAATTTGTAACATCAATATAAAGATACTGGTTCCTAGAGACTCTTAGAAAATGGGGGGGTGGAAGAATAGTTGGAACAAAAGTCACTCTTAGGGCATTGGAATTGTTCTACATGATATTTCAGTGATGAATACAGACTACTATACATTTCGTCAAACATATAAAATTGTACAGAGCAAGATGTAAACCATAATATAATGTTCATCAATTGTAACAAATGTACCACACTAGTGTAAGATGTTATTAATAGGAAAAATATAAGATGGGAAGAGAGTGGGGTACATAGGAATCACCTATAATTTTGATGTGACTTTCCTGTAATCTAAAACTTTAAAAATAAAGTTAAAAATTTTAAAATTTAGTTAATTTTAAAAATTTAAAAAATATTCCACATGCATAAAAGGATGTGTATAGATTTTATATGTTTAAAAGCATAACAGGATAAAAATATAAAGGAATAATAACAGAATCAGGACTATCTCAGTGATTACACATAAGAAGATTGACATAAGAGATTATTAGACAGTAAGTAAATGAGATAGGAATATTCAAACTATTGAGAAAATAATGCTATTTTCTAAATAATTAATATGAGTTTAAAATATTCTAAAATACAATTTTACAAGTTAGAGATGCTCAAATTTTCATAGTACCTTTTTTATCCAAAGTCTTTAATGAAATAATTGCTTAGGAAAATTGATGGCAATAATTTAGAATTAGAAAAAATATGCAATTTGTACATAAGTACAAATATTAGAAAATATAAGAAAGAATATGTGTAAATATACGTTATGAACACATCCATGTATCAATTATAGACATGTTTATTTAGTTTGATCTCTTTTTAAATTACTATAAATATAGAAATATCTGTAAAAATTGTTTGTGTTTCTGTTTTTCATATTTGTTTTTTTATGGGCTATTTGCTGTAGAACTGAATTTAATATAGTAAATACCTTAATTTATAACAGTAAAATTTAATTTCCTGATCAATTTAAACACAATCATACTAATTGTGAAAAGCTATCTATCATGGGACTGTATATCACAGTGAACCATGTGGTGGAAGATGAACTGTGGTTAACATTATAAATATGAAAGTGTTTTTTCGGGAACTATAACAAATGTATAATACTAATGCATGGTGTTAAGAGAGGAAAAAATATACCAAATGTAAGCTTTTGGCCATAGTTACTATTAGTAGTGTGATGATGTTCTTTCATAATTGGTAAATATTCCACAACAATGCAAGGTCTTGGTGGAGAGGTGATATATGGGAATTCTGCTGATTTTTTAGGATTGCTTTGTAAGCTCATAAGTTCTCTAATAAAAATATGTATTTAAAAATATTTATAACCCTTGGTTTTTTATAGTGCTATCCTTGTCTTGAGATGCTTTTGCCTGGAAAACATTCTGGGAAGGGAAACACTGAAGAGGATTTTCCCTTGTCAGTATTTCCCAGCCAGAACAAGACAGGAACCCATACTGTAAGCACTGGCTGGTTCCAAAATGCTCTGTAGAAGGTTTGGAGGAGGGGTTGAACTGACCAGTAAATGCTGCCCTTCAATTGTCCTCTGCAGGTCTGAGGAAGCACAACTTTTAAAAATCTCCTCTCTTACCATTGTCAAGGGCAAGTTAGAACAAAGGCTGTCTTCAGATCCTGGCCCCCAGCAATCCAAAGCAGGTAATCAAAAGGCACAAAGTCCTGATACATATGGTAACATGGATGAACTTTGAAGACATAATGTTGAGTGAAATAAGCTAGATTCAAAGGAGCAAGTGCAGTATGATCTCATTGATTTGAAACAGAATAAGCAAACTCATGGAGTCAGAATCTAGAATACAGGTTACTAAGGGTCAGAGTGGTGATAGGGAATGGGAAGTTAAGGCTTAAAATATACAGGGTTAATATTTGGAATAATGGAAATATTTTGATATTGGATGGTGTTGATGTAATGCAACATTTTGAATGTAATTAACAGCACTAACATGTATATCTGGAGGTGATTAAAAGGGGGAAATGTTATATTGTGTGTGTGATAATGGAATATGTTTTTAAAAATCATGGAACTACACTACACAGTGAACCATAAGTTGATCCATGAATTATAGGTAATATTGCAATTTTTAAAATGTCCTATCACCATTTGTAGCCAATGTTCATCAACAATGAATGGTATTAATAATACGGTGGTATATTATATATGATTATTTGATAAAAACACAAAAACAAAAAGAAAGTGTTGAAAAGTGACTGGTCTTTCTTCACCCCAGATCTTGATGAAGTTGTTTTTTGCCACTTTCTGGCCCCAGGAAGTTGCAACTAGGACTGGACCACTTAGCAACCTGCCATGAGCATGTTTCTGTGAACTGGTAACCACTGCACAGAAAGAGGAAGTCACGGGAATGAACTGCAACTTACCAACCTCTTCTCTTGCTTTTTCCTGGATGTCATGCAGTGTTATCATGGACTATGGAGTTTTGAAAGAGTTGATTGACATAGTTGTTCCTGTTTAATAGTTGTTCTGGTGGAAGGCTGAATCCTTGAACTTCCTATACTGCCATATTTGCAGGGCCCTCTCATGCTAATTTAGGATTACTATGTTTGCTACTTTAAAGTGACATATAATGAAACTGTGAATGCATCCACTTGAATATCAGGAATTTTCTTATTTAATTTAAAAGGGACTTGACATTTTCTTTAATAAGTGTAATTATGATATATTTGTATATCTTAACACATGAAGAAAAAATAAACATATACAGAGTTTAAAATTTGTATAGTGAACATTTATGTATTCAATTATTTAGATTTTATTGTACAATGAACATTTTTCTGTATTCATTTCATCATTTACCTATCAAACCTATATTCCATTCACTCATCTATTTTGGTTTCTTTACATGTGCATTTATTTTCTTAAATTTCTTTACATTTCAAGTATAGCTGCAAACAGCAGTACTCTTCACACCTAAACACTACAGGATGTAGTGTAGTTATTGAAGTTAAATATTTCAGTATGAGTCATTTTGTTTTAGTGAATTTCTACAGCTAAATTCATGAATTAAAGTCTATTAAATCTGACAAACAAATAAATATATAAAATCCTAAGAATTATACCATATAAACGTCATAAAAAATTGTTCCCTCAGTTCTTCCTAGTTAATCTTTAACATTCCCCCCATTAACAAAGGCAAATAATTATATCTTTATTTTACAGTTGGTTTATTTTTATTGCAGTCAATTTTTTTTATTTTTGGTATTACTTAATGAAATCATCAACCATTTTGTGTAAGGATCCTTTGGAAAACACAAAATAATATTTTTGAGAGTCATCCATATGGATTACATATAAGTAGTCTTTTCTCTTAAGACGCTTCATATGATTCTCTTGTGCAAATACTTCTAATTTATTAATCAGTTTCCCTTTGAGGGATAACAGCACCATCACCACTTTCTGATTAAAAATAAAAATAAAGCTGCCATGAAGATTCTTGAGCAAGTTCCTTTTGGATATATGCATTTAATTATATTAGGTACATAATGAAGACTGGAATAATGATTCTTAAATAGGTGATACATGGTTTTATAAGAAAGTGTTTGACATTTTTCAAAATGTTATAATATCCCTCCTTACCACTAAAAGGAATGAGGGTGTATCTTGAGCAATATCAACACCAAACTTGATGCTGCCAGATTTGTTAATTTTAGAATTTTGGAATTATATAGTAGTATACCCTCTTAATTTGCTAAAGGGCTGCCAAAGCAAATTACTAGAAATGTGTTGGTTTTTATAATGGGAAACTTATTATGGTGAAAATTTACAGTTCCAAGGCTGTGAAATGTCCAAATTAAGGCAACATCAGAGATGTTTTCTCACCAAAATTTTCTACCAAAGTAGCTACAGGTAATCCTGGTGTGCTTCCACATGGCAATCAGGCATGTGGCAAGCTAGCTTCTCTCATTGAGCTCAGATATTGGCAATCAGGCATCTCTCCCAAGCCCTCATGTCCTTGAGCCTCTCAGGACTTCTCTGCCTTTCTGCAGCTGTAGGCAAACCTGGAGTCCTCTCTCATATGGCTGGATCAAAATGGTGAATTCCTTTCTCCTGCATCTCTCTTTCTCCCTCTGTGTCTCTATTTAAATAAGAACCAACAAGAGAGCAGAGTCTCAACCCAAGTAATGACTCACTAATATAGTATAATCAAAAGGACCTCACACCCATACTCTTTTTCTGGGATTCACAAAATTCAGACCACCACATATACCAGCATTTTAATAAGCATTTTCCTTGGGAATACACCAAGATGAATGAAATATCACATCAATAAAGAAATCTTCATGAATTTAAAAGGATTAAATTATACATATGCATATTATGTCAACAAAGGAATCTTCATGGATTTTAAAGGATTAAATTATACAGAGTATGTTCCATGACCAAATTTGAAGAAAGCTAAATATAAACAACAACTGAATATTTGGAAAATTATCAGAATATACTTTTAAAAAATATTATTTTAAAAGATGTCAGAAGGTATTTTAAAAATATTTTAAATGTAATGATACAAAAGTATAATATATCAAAATTGGTGGAAACAAAATAATACTGAAAGAGAAATTTAAAATCTAAGCACTTACATTAGAAAAGGAAAAAGGCCTAAACACAGTAGTCTACATTTCCACTTCAAGAATTCAGGAACAGAAAGGAAAGGTGATCCTCTAGTAAGTATAATGAATAAAAGAATAAAGAATAGAGTAGAAATCAGTGATACAAACATAGACAAATAAAAAGATAAGATGACAAAGATGGAGGTTTACATTGAACTGATCAACCAGATTGATTAACTCCTCCAAATTTAACAGGCATTAAAGAGAATGAAGAAATTATAGTTATCAGGAATAAAATAAGGAATATTACTGATAGATATTCAGAATTTGATTTTTGGCAGACATTCTCTCAAAAAGGAATGTAATGAAATAACTAACAAATTTAGTCACTAATAATAAAATTTGCATTTCAAATGAAAATGAAGATTTTATAGAAATTGTGTCCTTCACAATAAACTTCACATATTCTGAAAACTTCAAGACCATTCATTTAGTATTGGTGATGATATTAATAAATGTAGTTTGTTGTGATTGTATAATTAAATATGTCATATTTGGAAGAGGTCTTTCACTCTGTGTATCAATATTTTCCAGATAAGCACAACAGGATGATAAAAAGGTGTGCATGGATAAATAATCTATTGAAATTTCTATTTAGATCAATGGATTTAATCATAGTAAAATATGTCAAGATCATTAATATGGTTTCAGATTCCAAATTGCAACTCTTCTTTAAGAAATCACTATATTCATTTTGTGTGTAGAATATTATTATTAAAGAAGAATATTAATGATTATCTGAAAATTCTAATCTTTCTTTCCTTTTGTAACCCTATATATGTGAAAAGCCTTCTTTCTTCCTACAATTCAACCTCAAGAAATTATTACAACAGATCCACTGAGGAAACAAATATGAGAATTCAGCAATCTCTCAGTAAGGAAGTACAAAAGAGATTTTCAAAAGTGTAAAACCATTTCTCTTTTCTCAATACATTTATTTTGGTTTTGGGAAATAGCATTTTTAAAATGTAGTATTGTATTATAAGGTAATGGATTTATTTTTTTAATAAGGTCAATAAATATTTACAATGCACTTGTTTTAATTTCAAATATGTTAATTTAAATAGATATAATCACATTTTCAAAAGTCTTCAAGGACTTCAATTTTTTTAGAGTGGAAAGAGTCTCTGCAACTAAAAAAAAATTAGAACAGATTATTTATGTAAATTCAATTAAATTATTTGTTCTGTATTTCTAGGAACCTCAAATAATACAGTTTTGTATGTGTTTTGCATCCTGTTACCCATATTTTGAGTGCAATGCTTCCAAAAAAAAATATGATACAATGGCTTTGTGAGATGCATGAGTGTCATTTTTCCTCTTAAGATGGCAAATATGCCCAGTTCTTCTATGTATTTTGTTACAATCTGAATTATCTTTACCATGTCAGAGACAGCTTCTAGCCTCTATCAAGCCAAGAAATCCCCTATAGTTTTACATTTTTGCCCAAAATACACCTGTACAAAATACACCTGAGAACATGGAGTAATGATTGAAGGAGATAAAGATCTGCTGGGGTTCTGTGAAAACCTTGCTGAGTGCTCCTGGCTCTGGTGAAACCAAAATGACCTATAATGAGTCAGAAGGGGAATTTCTTTTTTCATAGATTCTACTTTTTATCTCTACTCAATATCTTGAGACTTTTGTAGCTGTGTTAATAACCTATAGGGTTATTTCTGAGAGTTCCTATCCAAGACTTCCTGGAGCTTCTTAGACTCTCACATCTGATAATTTCCTAATTGCCAGCTATGAGTAAGAATTTTGTGAATAATGACAAGTCATAAGCTACTTTCTAAAAAACGCATCTTGTGTTGGTATCTCATATTCTGAGGGGAACCTAACAATATTTTTCACACCCCAGATGTGAGGATCTCTACAAAGCACTTTTATTAAGAGTCTTACTCTGTACCAAATCCTTGTTTATTTGATTTGCTATCCTTTTATTAAACAAATTAATTTTATTGATACATATTAATAAAGCATAAATCCATGCAATGTGTACAAACAATGGTATCCAGTGGAATCACATATTTGTGCATTCATCACCTCAGTCATTCTTAAAGAACTTTCATTTTTCTGATAATAATAATAAAAAATAAAACTCATCACCTCTCAATCTCTCTCTGTTTCCCCTGCTACATATAGCTTCTATTCTTTTTCCTTCTCTCTAGTATATTTGTACCTATATTTTGTAAGAAGCAGTCTTATATATGCAATATCACCCATATTAATATTTTACATGAGGTTATACTATCTTATACATGTTACACTTTTTTTATACACTTTTTTTTATACATGTTACACTTTTCAGCTTTCCTTCTAGTTATATACATGACCTTAGACTTTTCCTTTCAACCACTGTCATATCTATGCAGTAGCACCGTTAATTACAAACACCATGATATGATTTAAATATTTCTATTCATTTCCAAAGATTTACAAACAACCTTTTAGCCAATTCTGCACAGAACTGAGGGTCAACTTTCTTTCTTTTTAAATTCCATTCTAAAATGTGTTCCAACTTTCGTTAATTTTATAGATATTGGTCAATTGTTCTTTGTTTATGTTATTGATTTTCATTTCAAATGGTATATGATTTTCCTTCATGGCAAAATATTATCCCAAACCCTTGAAAAATTATAATTTTATTCAGGTTGCAATATATTATGTATATACGATAATGTAAATACGTTGTATTTATAATCAAACATTAAATGAAAAAAAGTGCATCTCTTTTGGTAGGTGTAATGAAGAATTCTTTGCTAAATTTATTGCTAAAAAGCACAATTACAAATTTAACTAATTTCAAGACTATAGCCAAAGAATCCTTACCAGGAAGTTGTTTAAGGAAAACTGGCCTCTCTAGAGGTAACAGTCACTAGTTCCCCAGGGCTCCTGAATAGTATGACCAATACATGTGTTTCATAAACAGTAACCTGGTTTATAAAGTATACAGAATACAAAACATAGAATTCATTTTATTAAGGGGAAATAAGACTCCCTGATTTCCCTCAGTGAAAAAAAAAAAAGAAGGATCCTGAATTTTGTATGCTCTATGAGTTGTGCAAAAAAAAATTTCATGTTAAAAAAGATAAACTTGTCCCTCATTTTTAAGGTATTTTTGTACATTTTAATTTATGTGGTTCTTTAAAATGGTTATGGAAAATTAGTTGTGATGTGTTTGAAGATCATTAACATACTTAATTTTTTCACCCACTTTAAAAATTGTTACTAATAGAGTCCGAATTTTTCCGATTTTGAAAAATTGTATTATAGGTGATTAGATTTTAAAAAGGTACCTGAAGATATGTAATGTGATACATAGTTCGTACTCAAAATATTTAAATATAAGGATAAAAAAGTGCTTAAACATTGTACTAGTGCACTGTAAATGAAATATCACTTGAGCTAGATTGTAAAAGATAGTTAAGAAATTTAGATGCAAGAGTGAGATGCCATGGCATTTCATGTAAATCAATAATCATGAGGGAAAAAAATCCTTAAAGATTTAATGAATATGTCAACCCATACATTGAATATTTTACTATGAAGAGAATCAGCAACCGCTGTAGAGTGTTCAACCAAATGGGCTGATGCAGAGGCCTTATTACAGAACATGGCTAGGCTGATCATTTGAGAGTGAAGAAAATAAGAAAATAATCAATGGATATATTCTGGCATAATTTTAAAAGATATACTGCAGAAATAATATAAATGTAACTCAACCAACAGATTTATAGAAATTGAATTCATTTTAAACTACTTCATGAATGTAAAGTTCTCTGATCATATTTAAGTTGATATTAATATATATCAGCAGATATAGGAAAGAAAATGAAATGGAAATATGTCCATTCATTGATTTCAAAAGAATCACTTTTTTCCATTTCCTCTATTCTGTATTCTGGATACAAGGAATTTATTCATAGCAATGTTTACATACTATTTGTGACTAATGTGGATTAGTTTCAGTTATTTTTTTATCATCTTAAAATTTTCACTTTGATTATAGAGACACTGCATTACAGCAGGAAGCACAAAATCCTCTTGTGAAATGGTGGAATGATAAAATGCAGCATATTATGTCATGTCTGTTTCTATAGTCATTTGTTTCCCCATGTTTGCTTGAAGTTTCAGTAGCTCTCAATATCATCAGGAGATATTTCTCAATATTGATCTGTTAAAAAGTTTTGACCTTGCTCCAAAAACATACCTGCAATATGCCCATATCTCCTATACAGAAGAAAATAAAAACTTAAGTCTTGGGTATGAAAATGGATGAAGTGAAACAATTTTTAAGAGCTAAATATTAAATTTAGCAGTCATAATATTTCTGTCCTCCTTGTAATTAACCTCCATTCTGACTTTAAATATTGCATTAATCCCTGACACTTGTGGCCAAAAATAAAAATGTGTTGTGCTCATACATGCCCATTTCCTATTGGCAAACAAATTCTTAATATTTTAATGTTCCTGAATATAAGACGGTTGTGCTCTACTGACCCAATTAATGACCATGTAGCAAGCATGGAAAAAATTACTGACAAAGGAAAACAGATGGTTTAATATTTTGCAAAATCGTTTTGTCTTAGACACTTCAGTAGTTGCTTTCACAAGACTAGAACTAAATCTTCATTGAAAATTAGGTGTTCAATCCAGTATAACATAGCCTAAGAATAAAATGCCATACTATTTTGTAAATTAGTTGTACCAATTAACACTCAAATCAGCAATGACTTAGGTTGATCTTTTCTCAACTTCCTTATCAATACTGATAAATTATATTATTAGGCATTTAAGTATTTAAATGTTTCTCATATGGTGTTTCCTTCTATATATATTTATATATTTGTATGTATAATTTTTATGTTTATTACGTTTCAGTGTACCTTAATATAAAAGTGGAATTTTTTTCTGTGAAATTCTATATACATTGTGTGTGACAGATACTTTAGCTAATTTGTTACATAGAATTTATTGTTCTTTTATCCTTTGAGGAAGAGAAATTCTCACCCTAATGTAATCAAACTTATCCTTTTTATCTTTTTTATATAAGGAACTTTATCTACCATAATATCTTGAAAGCATTCTCTTTTATTAGTCTCTTAAATAATTGCGGTGTTGACTTTCTTATTTAGTTTAAATCTGTATAATGTTTTAGTTAGTATAGTGTAAAATTATATTTATTATATAAATATTATATTATGTTTATTATACAAATATTATATTATGCTTATTATATAAATCTGTATAGTGTTGAATGTGCAGGTTGAGGGGATAAGGGTGAAATTTAATTGTATCCAGTATGTGTGCCCAATTGTCCAAGCACTATTTACTGAAATGTACATATCATAGTCATGCATTAAGTGTCCCTGTAAGAGCTGTGTTTTTTATTCTGTTTCATGATACCCATTTTTTTTACTGCACCAATAGCACATGTATTTAAAAGAATTTAATAGAATTTAACATCAATTTTATTAGGGGAAAAATGGTGACCGAATTTACTAGTTGTTATGAGGATACATGTTCCAATTCATTATTGCCAGACTTGGCCACTTGAAGTTCTTTGGACAATTAAATAAAAGAAGAAGAAGTTAACATATCTGTATGTCTTTACAATACCTTTCAATTCTGCCACGAGGAACAGGTACATCCCTTATAATAACTGCTCCAAAGCTTGGGCATAGAATAGAGCAAAGCCATAGCTAATACAAGGGACATTTGTCATTAGTGGAAAATAATCTTTGTTGTTCTCAGCACCAAGAATTAAAATGTATTGGTAACTGTAGCCTGATCTGGTTGTAGTTCACTGATGTAATAGCAAAGGATTTTACAAAGCAGGTGTTCCAGCCTATACACACACATCAGGAATGTATTAACACTTCCATGCTCCACATCCTCAACTATTATTGGTACATACAGATTTATTTTCCAATCTATTGAATTTGCAGTAGTATTTCATGTGGTGTAATTTTTAATTTCCTTCTTGACTATGGAACTGAACATACTCTCATTTTAAAAATGAGTTTTTGTTCTTTTTTTTTCTTTAAAACACTTTCTTGTCTTTATAAATTACATAAAGTTTTCAGAAGGTTTATGATGTGCACCTTTACTTCTGTGCACCTTTACTGACTCTAGAGAAAGAAATTCATTTTAAGGAAAATTCAATAATATTTCTTCTTCCTTTATTTCCACTGTTTGTACTTTTTTCCTGTTCTACTTCCACATTCTCCTCTACTCATTTCACAAAATTCTTTCCATAACAAAATTCTGGATAAAAATTTATTTACTATTATTTTATAAGAAAAATTGCTGTCTGTTAAGGGAATGCTTCTAATTAGTCCCCCTAAGAAGTGTTATGCTGCTTTGGTTGCACATGAGTTTTAGGGTTTATTTGCCAATTTATACAGAAGAAAGTCTGTTGGGATTTTTATTCAAGTTTCATCATATATATGCACACACACACACACACACACACACAGAAATACATATATTTTCATACTGAGTTTCCCAATCAATAAATATTGTCTAATTCTCCCTTAATTTAATAATTAAATATGTCTCTATAAAACTTTTAAATTTCTCCATGAAGGCTAGTATACCTTTACTACATGACTCTATATACTTCTATCAATCTCTATCTATCTATCCATCTATCTATCTATCTTCTATCTATTAATCTATCTGATGTACCAATCATCTCTCTATCCATATAATTAAATGCTTTTAACCATTGTTTCCTTTTAAATTACTTCTATTCTGTTAGTAATTTTTAGATGTTTTATATTTCTTAATCTCATCCATTTTGTATTTCATTCCTATAAGTTCTGTTACTTTTTTTGCAGGCTTTCATTTTTTTTAATTTTTAAAGAAGCTATAGATTATATAACTGATACATCAAAAATATAGGAGGATTCCAATTTACTCTAGCCCTTCCCCTCCCACAATTTTCCCATTGTGGTACATTTGTTACAGTTGATGAACACATATGGAAGCATTGTTACTAACAATGGTCAATAGTTTACATCAAAGTTTATATTTTGCACCACACATTTTTATAGTTGTTGACAAAATGTATTATGGCATGTATATGTCATGGCAATGATATTCACAATTCTGAAGTCACAAAAATGTCCCATGTTATACCTATTCTTCCCTCTTCCTCTCCTCACAGACTTTGGTGACCACTGCTTTTATATAAATGTTACAAATTCATCCACTGCTAGAATAATAATAGGTCTACTTTAGTCCATGGTTGCATTTCACCCTTATCTTTCTCCATTCATCAATCTTGAGTGTTTTAGAATGGTGATAACCTCTCTTTTTTGGATTGAGATGGGGCTTAGATCCCATGAGGTAGATGGATGAAACTTTCTTGCTTGGAGTTGTAGATGTTCTTTGTATTATGGGATGGGAGTTGTACATCATCATCCTTCTGTAAGTTGTCCTGGGTGAGTCCAATGAACAGGAGAGTATGTGGTACAACTCTGTTGAGATTCAGGGCTCAACCATCATATGAACAGACTGAAGATTTAATATATGTCTCTGAGACATATATTTAACAAGGATAAGGCTAATTATACATTCAAATGAATGGGGCATAAGAGCCATGTTTAGGAAAATTATGAATGAGTCTGACTCTAATATATTGGGAAACATATGTTCCAAAGCAAGACCCACTGACAGGGTGCCATATTTCTGAAATTGTCTGCATGACTGTGTTGTATAGATGTTACTAGAGTCCTCAGGATAAACCCTGTGTGAGGCACATTTTACTGTGACAGTCAATGAGATACTGCAAAGATATGCATAAGCTTAACCTCATGAATGATCTTCTGCCTCATTTTGAAATCCCTTAGCCATAAAAATTCATTTGTATTTAATATTTCCATGTTTTGGTCAAGTTCTTTTTCCAAATGCATCACTGGTTGGTGCTTGGTAATAATCCTTTGGTGCCAGGGAGGCTCATGTCTGGGAGTCATGTTCCACATAGAGGGGAAGTAGGGAGTGAGTTTGTATGCTGAGTTTGCCTTAGAGAGAGGCTACATTTGAGCAACAAGGATACTTTCAGGAGGTAACTTTTAGGCAATATATAATACTAGGCTAAGTTTCAATTTCACAAGAACAAAGCTCATAAGTAAAAGCATCAGTGTCAAGGATCTGGCATATTGGTTTTCCCACCTTCACTAAGCACTGCCTTGTACTCTAGAGATTCTTGCTACTCTATTATAGAATGTATCAGGACTTCCCAGGATTGGAAATAAATATTCTTTTGGTTATTTTGTGGGTGTCCAAACACTGAAACAACACCCCATAAGCACATGAACCTATATTCTATAAAGGCATATTTTAGGTTCAATCCACCCCACACATCCCACATCACTGACACCCCTCACCAGTGATCCTCCACTGTCACAGTTGTGTCTTTTCTGAAATCCAGAACCTCCCCAAAAACAAAGCTAAAAATAAATAAAAATAATAAAAATTAAAATAATAATTAATAAAATGCAAAAAAATAAAAAAATAAAAAATTTTATTCATTGTGTTTTTCATCACCATAAGTTATGTTATCTTCAAAGCACAGTGACAATTTTTTTCTGTATGTTCCCTTAGTGTTTTATTTTATTTTATTTTTTTTTGCTTTGTTTTCAAAAAGTTTTAGGTTACAGAAAAGTCACATAAAAATATAGGGGGGATTGGGGGAAGATGGAATTGGATTAGGCAGTCAAGCCTCAGATCTCTCACAAAAACAATGGAGAAAGGGCCAAAAGCTGCTCAAGAGACCTGCTTTGGGGATCAGCAGACCAGGACAGTGGTTCACAACTGCCAGGATGGTGAGAGACAGGGAGACAAAGAAGCTGAAACAACAAACTGTGAGTTACTAAACCTCCTGGCCACTGGGAAGGGATCCCTTCCCCCACCACAAAGATATTAAGTGCAATGTAAAACCTCTGGCTCATTGCATCTGACTGAGAGGGAAGCAGATGTCTTCCTCCCTGGCAGCTGTTACAAGGGAGAAGGGAGGGTAAGTAGGTGGTCTTTTCTTAAGTAAATTTGGCCAGTGGAGCCTACTTTGAATTTCAGCTCCAGCCAGATGAAAACAAAGGAAATTTGAAAGAGCTACACATCTGTGGAAAGGTGTGCCAAAGAGCAACATCTCCTGGGCCTTCTGGAAACTGCATAGACAAAAACTGCTTTTAGGGCTTTCTTTGTCCCATCCCTAGGAGAAAACTTGCACCCTATCAATGAGTTCCTGGCATGATTTTGATAAGTTAAGCTGGGCAAGTTTAAAGACTTAGGATAAGTTGTACCAAATATCAAAGAAGAGCTGTGCAAAAATAATAACATTAAGCAAGAGTAATTGGCCATCAGAGTAAATTCACCAACTTATTCAGATGCCTAGACATCAGCAAAAAATTACAAGCCATATAAGGAAACAGGAAGAGAGGGCCAAGCCAAAGGAACTAACCAAGGATCCTGAAGA